>PVIR01045605.1:0-10638 GCA_004026965.1 Petromus typicus
AAATGAGTTAAATTATTTAAAGTTTTGCTAGAAAAAATTTGATTCCCCATTTGCTGGACAAATTCTCACCTCCAACTTTTGAATTAGACTGTCACTTTATCTCAGTATTTTAAAAGATATATCTGTTTCTATCTCTTTATGTTTCATAATGTAATATAATTTAAAATGTTATTTAATAGAAATCACATGGATTCTTTTACTTCACAGATTATTATGGAGCAGCACTGTTCCTGTAATATATTTCCCAGTTTTTCCACTCTTCGAAAAAGTTAAGAAAATATTGTGTCTTTCCATGGTCTCAGTTAAAAATCTGTTCATGTGTATCTAGAAGGCAGAATAGGAAAAAAAAAAAAAAACCCACTTTCTATAAAGGCCAACTTAATACCAAACACCAGCATTCTATATTTTTTCTTTTTGTAGAGCATAAACCCTAATTTATTTCTATTAGACAACAAAATTAAAACAAACTAAATAATGTTTAAGGAAAGATCTCAGAAACACACAGTCTTACATGGTTGAAGCATTATACCTAAAATCCTAGCTTAGATAATTTTTTGAGATCTAGATATTGTCTAGAGTCCCCAGAAAGTGTTTAGCCTGAATAGTATATCATAAAGTATCAGAAGTCAATTTTAATTTTGTAAAAGGTAGTCAGAAACAAACAAAAATTAAAGTTAAATGTGATTCAATATGTCTTTTTCTAAGTAAAAGCCACATTGACTTATTTCTGTTTATAAACATAGTCTTTGTTACAATTTTTATTTCAGTGTAAGTAATGATGAATTTTACACGAATAATTTTAAAAGGAAAAATGAGTAAGTTTTTTTTAATCGAGAATTTATAATGTGTGTTTAGTGAACATATTCTACTCTCTTTTTTCATGATTCTATTGTCTCTTTAAAGTTCTCAATCTGTTAATTTTTATGACTTTTCATGCAAGCTACATATTTTGGAAGTTGTCAGAGAATCATTGGCCGGGAAGTCAGAATTAAATAAAGGGGAAGATGGGTTGCTGGCTAAACTTGGCAAGCTGCAGTCCCTCACACAGTAATCCAGATCCACCTGTCTACAGGAAACAAAGTGTCCCAGCAATGGGTACTTGACTAGAAGAACCAAGAAGAACACCAGCCATCCTAGTCACTCAGGAGTACACAGTCAACTCATGAACCCTAAAGGTGACAGTGTGTTTTGTGAAAGCACGCTAGCAGTCAGGCCAGAAGGCAGACCTCAGGTCTTCCACCACAGATTGCAGAGAACTTTTCAGAGTCATAAAAGCCTTATAGAGGAAAGAGAACAGACTAGGCACCAACACAACAGAATGACTATTACTAGCCAAGTACTTGTTATTTTTCAATTGCTATATGATATCATATACATTATGGCTAATTCTTAATCCTATAATGGAAAGTGGACATTATTTCTCTTGCTTTGCACTGCTGGAAAAGGAAATTAAGTAACAGGTATCACCAACTAGGAAGAAAAGCTTAGAAATCTCACCAGCGACACATTCTCTTGGTGCCTACAGATGAAACAGAGTATCGATTCGCTCCTTCGAGTAACCAGTTTGTTCCTTCTTTGCTTTGCATCCTTTGTATAGAGGACAGGTCATAATTCCGAAGATCTTTGGCACAACTCCAGAGACTGAGAAATGACAGCCAAAGTTTTCATTTCCTCTCTCTCCTCTTAAACACAAAAACCACATCCTGTTTCTGTATCTCTTCGGACCAGGTGACATTCTTTAGTTACTAACTGCAGTGGGCCCCTTTTCAAAGTCCAAAAGTAGCCCCACTACTCTAAACAGTAATTACAATAGGTAAATGTAAAACCTGTTTAAATGCTAAGTACACAGAAGAATACATCCTGGAGATAAGCTTTGCCCTGCAGTCCTATCCTTATCCAGCCTACAGGCTGAAGTCAAAGAAGTCAAGTTGAACCAGAAATAGGCCAGATAGCCCAACGATTGAATGTCAATAGACTGAAACTGGCTCTTAGTCTAATATCCCATCAGAAACAGAGTAGCAACCCTCACAGGAAAGATATCATTTGAATGCTGGAAGAATTTCCATCATGCCTCATATAAACAGTTGAAAGCTAAAAAACAAAATAGTAGAAAATCTTTTAACATCAGAAAATTATGTAATAGTATGGAATAACAGGTTTAAGAAAGAAAAAAATGAACAGTACCAGGAATGGAAAGTGGCATCATCATAGATTCTATGGCACAAAAAGACAGTACAAGGCAATTTCATAGACAATTTATGGGAAGTAAATTTTATAATGACTTTTTTTTTTTCCATGAAGAGACAGGGATTGAATCCAGGGCCTTGCACATGCTGGGAAAGTGCTCTACCACCAAATTACAGCATCAGCCCAATAAAATGAAATAAAATTTACATAAAATACCCAAGCTCCCATACAAACAATAATATATAAAAGGTTGTTAAAACAGGATAAAGGAAGATGGTGGTGTGAAATCTAGCAATATGTCAAAATCTTCCCCAGATCCTGGACTTATGACACTTAGCAAAACAACTTAGGGAACAGAGAAAGCAAAGCACTGGGAATTAAGGAAGAGGGGTCAGGAAAACTAGAAATGCTAGAGAAACTGAAGACAAGGGAAAAGACAGAAGTAAAACTGGAAATTCTGACCCTGCTCAGAAAGAGGGGAGCCTGCTTAAGCAAAAGTGAGGGAAGGCTGGAGAGCAGACCCCAGGGAGAAACAGAGAGCTGCACTGATCCCAAGAAAAGCTCGTATTTATTGTAAACTGCAGAAACAGTGTGGGTCTTGATATGCATGTAAATCCTTCCACAAGGCAGGAGAGAGTAGGAGAAATCCATTGCAGTACCTGCCATATGGAGGAGTGGGTAATCAGGAGCTATTTGGGGAGGAGGCTTATTCTTTAAGACCCAGTGATTCCCTGAATCAGAGTCACAGAAAGACTACACTTCCCAGGGTTCCTGGCTTCACTACCGCAGTGACTGGATGGGAGGTGGTCATGAGAGACTGTTTCAGAGATGGCGTAGGCTTAGCGCATAGAGAATTACAGTCTTCAAGAAATAAAATAATAACAAATGCTGATGAGGCTGCAGAGCAAGGAAAGAACGCTTACAGAATATAGTTGGGAACATAAACTAATACAATCATTACAGAAATCAGTACAGAGATTCCTCAAAACTTAAAAATATAAATTACAACTGACCCAGTTATTCTGATTCTAGGTTTTTTCCAAAAGAGTTAAGGACATTATATGACAGTGATCCATGCATATCTATGTTTATAGCAGCACAAGTTCTAATAGTTAAATCTTGGAAGCTGCCTAGATCTCTGTCAATATAAGAATGAATTAAGAAAATGTGCCATTCTTGCACAAAATAATACTGTAACTGTGACTAGCTATAGGGAGGGACAAATGTGAGTCATTTGTAGGAAAAAGGATGCACCTTGAAACTATGATGTTAAGTGAAATAAATCAGACCCAGGAGTTAATATCACATGATTTTTCTCATATGAGAGAGAAAATGAAAGATAGAGAGTAAGAAATAGGCAGGTAGAACTTTTGTAGAATGGAAGAGGATGAGGGCTGGAGGGAGAGGAGGGGAAGAAAGTGTGAAAACAATGAATGTATGTGTCTATATGTGCCATATTCCCACGATGAATGTTCTTCTTAAGTACTGAAAACATGTACTAATGAAAATAAAGTTTGAAAAAAGAATACATGAGACTGTTTATTTTTCTTCCACTAAAACCTGAGAGGAAAAACAGGACTCCCTGCTCAGCTATGTTACCTGGAGAGCTTCCTGTGTCACCGTCTGGATGGATTCTCTCCTGAAAGGCACATGAATTGATTTAATATCAGGCATAAACTTCACCTTCAGCCCAAACTAAGGGCTCTGATATAGTTTCTATTATAAATTATTTCTGATCACAGTATTCATTATCGATCAAGAGGAAGTGGTAAAATAAACTTCTAACAATGTTGACTATACCAAATAATATAATGCTGACAACAGTAAACTACACAGAAATATTAGTTCTGAATATGAATTTTATTAAATTTTAAGAAATTAAAACACAAGGCAGGGGATTTAGCTCAGTGATTCCAGCATCTGACTTGTAAGCACAAGGTCCTGGATTCGATCCCCAGTAACCATATACAAGAATGAAGCTTTCACAGCTGAATGGGATAGTAGGCAGTGGAGCAGCTGGAGGGACTGGTCACTGGAGTTGCATCTTTGAATGTCCTATCTGGTCCCTGGCCTTTCTGTTAGGCAGATACTCCTTTGTCAAATGACCAAAATTGGCCTCATATTACCAACAGCATATCCTGATATGATACACTGGAAAGAGTAGAAAGTTTAATTTTCTTTTCATAATTGGTCCTAACCAGACTGATGTAACTTGAATCTAATCAGAAGAAAGTGTCAGACAAATTGAAATGGACAGATGTCTACACCATACTAAGCCTAAAACCTTCATAAATATTTATGTCCCCAAATATGAGGCACAATTCAGAACATTTCTAGATGAAGGAAAATCAAAGAGAAATAACTTTGCAATATATGATCCTGGAATTTTGTTTTTTTTGCTACAAAGGAAGTTACTGGAATGATTTGTAAAATCTAAAGAATGTAGATTATTGTTTGAATGTTCCTTTTCTTATTTCATGACCATAAGTATATGAGTCCTCCTTTTTGTTGGGAGCCATCTCCAGCAGTTCCATGGCTGTCTTCTCTCCCTGTCAGTAGGCCTGGGAGCTTGCTCCAGGCTCTTCCCTGATAATTAAAGCAGTTTGCACCTAAACGAATGCTGCCCAGCATCAGTGGAATACCTGCAGTGTTTCTATAGATTGCTGCCCCTGACTGCCTATGTGGGAGAGAGGGCTGGCCTGGCTTCTAGACCAGAGCCCAGCCTTATTCACTCCCCTCTAAATAACTGCTGCTTTCTGCAGAAAAACAACTTAAAGCAATCTCTGTACTGTGACCTTAGAAGCAGACATACACAGAAATATGCCTACCTGTTCTTTTAACCTTGAGGTAGACAAGCCAAGAAAGTAGTTATTCATTAAGTAGATAATAGAGAGCTAGGAATAACTTGAAAGAGATGAAGAGATGATTGAAGAATGATGTATTAACTATTGTATGTAACCACATTGATTCTTCTTTTTAAACTTTTGTACACGTAGACAAACTAATCAAGCACGTAAGCAATACCTAGAAGATATATAAAAAGAGGCTGAGAAATAAACGCGGCACTCTCCAGTATTGACTGAAGAGTCCTCCCGAGCCCATGTCTTTTTGTCTCTTTCTTTTCCAATCCTAACCCTTCAACTCCGTGAACCTGTTATTTTTCCAGGCAGGTCATGGCACCTTTTGAGAAGCACATTTTAAATAAAATATACTAAGTGAAGGAGTATAGCTCAACAATTTAGACTTACAGCTTACTCCAAGTTAGAGATAATTTTATAAATGCAAACATAAATGTAGTAAGGAGAGGAGGGAAGGATAAAGCATATGTACAGCATATATACGCTCCATAGATGACAAAGGGTCTATAAAAAGAAAGGAGAATATCTAGATTCCATAAAAATTTGTACACTAAAATAAATCTTTATATCACACAGACTTTATATACACAGACTATATATTTAGGAGCATTCATTTTAAGCATTAGATTTGAAGCCAGTAGGTATCAATTTGTGCTTATAATCAGTGAAATAAAAGGTAAAAAATTCTGATATATAATATTAAGGTATTCTTTCTTTCATTTTTTATGTTATTCTCATTTCCACATGCATGCACTGACCCACATATATCATTAACTTAAGACCAAAGAGAATGGATGTCTTCTCTTAACTCTCTTAAAGAATTAAGAAATTGATAACTGTTCACAGAGTGGTGCTCAGACACAAACTACACATTAGAATTAGCGCACTGTCTGTAATGAGTTATATTGCATTACAGAACATGGAGAAATAGTTATAAAACACATATTGTGAAATACTGAGATTCAATGGATGATGAGTTCAGAAGCTATAGATGAGAACTTGTCCTCAAATGAGAGGATCAAATTTTGTCCAACAAAGCTTCAGATAGTTTCATTTACTTCCCAAAAGAGGGAATATCTTGAGAAATATGTTCCTCAGGGCTGATTTTACATCCTTATTCCTCAAACTGTAGATCAGAGGGTTCAACATGGGAGTCACAAGATTATTCAGCATCTGGATTACAGCACCCAGCAAGGGGCTGGGGTCCGGCTGCAGATAGATGATGATGACTGGCCCATAAGCACAGAGGATGGCGGTGAGGTGGGCACTGCAGGTGGAGAATGAGCGCTGCCTGCCCTCTGTTGAGCGAATTTTAGATATGGAGATTCCAATGCAAGTGTAGGAAACAAGGATGAGAAATAAGCAAGTGAGAGACACAAGGCCAACGTTTGTAAAGCCCACTCTCTGGGCTACAGAGGTGTCCTCACAGGCTAGAGGCAACATTGCAGGTATGTCACAGAAGTAGTAGCCCACCTGGTTGGAACCACAGTAGGGAAGTTGGAAGGTGAGAGAGGTTAGGACAATGGCATGGACACAGCCACTCATCCAGGTCCCCGTGGCCAACACAAAACACATCCTGTGGTTCATGATGACCGTGTATCTCAGTGGATAACAAATGGCAACAAAGCGGTCGTACGCCATCACTGTGTATAAAAAAGTCTCAGTGCAGCCCAGGAAATGGTAGAAGAAGAGCTGAGCAACACAGCCCTGAAAGGAGATGCTGTGACTGTGCCCTGAAAGGTATGACAACATCTTGGGGACAGTAGTGGAAGAGAAACCCAGGTCAAAGATGGACAGGTTTCCTAAGAAAAAGTACATAGGTGTATGGAGGTGAGAAGAAGAGAAGATAGCAGTAAGAATGAGCACATTTCCCAGGAGGGTGCTCACATAGAGTGAGGAGAACAGGAAGAAAAGGGCTGTCTCCAGGCTTTCTGTCTCAGGGATGCCCAGCAGGATGAATTCAGTCACTGCAGTGCAATTTCTCATTTTTATGGAAGAATCAACTCTTGGATATCTGGGAAAAGAAATTTATGGTTAATTTTAATACATGAGTAAAGTATCTGTGTTAAGTCAATGGAATGTAAGAAGTGAAGGATCTCCTCAGTGTTATAAAGAATTGTTTCTAAAGAAATTGTTGTGATCTGCTTAATTTTCCCTAGATCTGGTATTTTTCTGTGGTTTGGTTTCTCATGTCACATGTTATTTACAGTCTTACCCAGAATGTTTTTATGTCTTATTGCCCAACAACATCATTTCCTTATGTACTTCAGTAAATTGTACCAGCACCATGTGCTTTTTTGTGATTCTGAAGCAAAAAATACCCAATGTCTGTATAACAAACAAGATTGTGTCTAAATTTCTTACATATATTCAGGTCAACTTAATTCCATTAATTTTATAATCATCAGTTGGGTGATATAAGGCAAACAGAAAACAAGGTACAGCATCTTCTCACATTATCTCTCTGGGTATGAGGCACAGCCATGAAGAACAGCTGAAAAGATCTTAGGTCTTTATGGACAGAAAACTACGTTAACAGGCCTTGTATGACTTCAGGCTCCAAAATCTCCAATGAAATTTAAGCAACAGTAACCTCATAGCCATGACTGAGAGAAGGTAGGTCTATAAAAACTCCTCAAGTGTCACATTTAAAAATTTCTAATATAATTTTCTACTTGTTTTAAGTTTGCCACAACACTAATATCTTTAAACCATGGATCAATTCATAGATTCCATTAATGGTGATATTAAGAAGAGGAAGGAAGTGACAGTCACATTAGAAATTGAAGGTCTTATCATACATATGTGCATGTATGCTAATTAAGTTTTGAGGTCTTATAAAAAGTAGTGAAACTGATGCTGGCAAGAAAAAGAGGATGGAGAGGAAGGGAGAAGAAAGAATTGAGATGATTCATGTACTTATAACAGTTCCCCAGACTGAATGTAATATTATAAGCTGTGAATGCATACTAATACAAATAAAACATTGAGGATAAAATGTGGACGCTTGCCTGGAATGCAGGGAGCACAACTGCCAGACTCTACTGGACGCTTCTTTCCTCTCCTTCACAGAAGGAAGGGGCCTCCCTGCCCAACCCCGCTCATCTCAGTCTGCACTTTCTCAGTCACCATCAGGTCAGACAACACACCGCAGTGTGGTTCCCCTCCCTGGCAGTGATCTCCTGTGTGACTCCAGGGGCTGCAATGAGGCATAGACAGGAGATATTTAAATCCATGTGGCTCCCTGTGGGTGTTAGTCCCCAAGTCCGGGATCTCATTGAGCAAGAGAACAATTATCTAGCTGGTATAATTAGACCTTGGAAATGAGAGAAAAAGAACTATATTTACCTTTGTAAAATATGCTTCATGGATAAATAACTTCTGAATATTTCTTTATATCTATATAAACCTATCTACATTGAATTTGTGCATTTATTGCTTTGTAATGCGGCGCTGATTATAAATAAATTATATGTTATTTCACTGCACAGTATCAATGTTTGATTTATTGCAACTGTACTTGGGGTAACTGAGAGTGAAAGAAACTGATGCCAACCTAGGCCCGGGAAAGCTGGGGACTGGCACAGCTCTGGGCACAGTGGCAGGAAGATCTGAGGAGCAGCCTCCTGCTCTGCCATCAGATGGCTCAGCATAGCAGCCTCTCACCCCATCTGCCTCAGTCATGATGCGAAGCTCATTGGCTGAGTTACATGCTGGTCCCTGTGACGAGGGCATAGAGAATACCACAGAGGAGATGGTAGTTTCCAGAAGGTGGGGAAAAGACTACTGCCCTGAGAAAGGGGGAGAAATGCACTGATGTTAGCTGTCACTTGAAGAATCTGTCTTATACTCAGTCTTTCCCAAGTTAACTATCTCAAACACTGAATAATACTGGGGAGGGACAGAGTAACAAATTCCTCAATGAATATGCTTGTTCATTTTAAATTTATATACACATGACTTAAATACATTTAGTTTATTTCTTATCAAGAGGGCAGGAAGGTGAGGTTAGAGTTGATTAGACTTACTTTTTTAGTTCAAAATTTCCTAATCTGCATGGAATAAAATGAAAATTATACATTATTGCTGAAGCTTCAAAATTCTGATGAATTCTCCTGCAGATAAGAGAAATAAAGATGAAAGAAGTTAAATAACTTTCTTCCCATCATGCAATTTGCCTTAGTGGGAGCTGGTCTAAGGTTTGTCTCCAGGACTTTTGTACATGAGGTTTCAGGTTGTAAACTTTTAGGGTTTAAAGAATGTTTTGATGTTTACACATTCTGAGTATATCTGGAATTTTTATTTAAAAATAAATATTTTTTCTTACATATCTTACTACTAATAATAAGAATAAAAGTGAATTAATTCTTTCATATTTATCCTTGGTTATGTTTACTATTTTGAAATATGATAACTGGCCCAAAAAATATTTTGCAAATAAAAGTGATGATAATACATTTCTAAGCAATGAAGGAATGATCCTAGAGTTCACAAAGTTCCTAGGGTTTGGCAAAACTGTTCAGGGGAAGGAAATGTCAGTGACAGTGTTAGGTGTTCACCTGGATGTTTTGGATTCAACATGGTGTGTGATAAGCTGCTGTGATGTCACAGTGATAAGTCACCTTTTACATTCTCAGAAAGATCATATACTTTCTGTGATGATACTTGTTTTTTTTTTGTTGTTGTTTTGTTTTTTTGAGACAAGGTCTCTCTTTGTAGTTCAAGCTGGCCCTGAGCTCAGCCTCAAACTCACATCACAGCAATCCTCCTGCCTCTGCCTCCCGAGTGCTGGGATTACAGGCGTGAGCCACCACGCCCGGCACTGTGGTGTGTGGTACTGGTTGCTGCTGGGCATGAGTCTCCACACCCAGTATGGTATGTGGTTACCAGGGATCGAAACCAGGTCCTTGTGCTTGCAAGACAGGTGCCAGAACCACTGAGCTAAATCCCTGGCCCATTTGTGATGATACTTGTTATACAACAAGTATAGATCTGGTCAAAATTAGACTATCTTGTTAAAAGTTAAGCTATTTTTCTCTTGACCATTTAATATGATGCTGACTGTTGATTTTTCATAAGTACCTTTTATCAAGTTGAGATAGAGACATTCTATTCCAGTTTTCTGCAGGGTATTAATCATGAATAAGTGTTGGATTTTGTCAAATGTTTTTTTCTGCGTTTATTGAGGTGATCATATGGTTTTTGTTCTTCACTCTGTTAATAGAATGAATTATGTTTATTGATTTATGTATGTTGAGCCATCCTTGCATCTCTGGGATGAATCCAGCTTGGTCAGGGTGTCTGATCTTCTTGATGATCGTCTGTATTATGTTTCATAGTATCTTTTTGAGGATTTTTGCATATGTATTAATTAGAGAGATTGGCTTGTAGTTCTCTTTCTTTGCTGGGTGTTTCTCTGCTTCTGGAATCAAGGTAATGGTTGCTTCCAGGCATGAATTTTTGATTTCATTAAAGAGTTTGAGAAATAGTGGCATTAGCTCCTCCCTAAATGTCTTGTAGAATTCAGCAGTGAAGCCATCAGGATCAGAACTTTTCTTAGAAGCATAAAAAGACAAGACAGGGCAACAAAGTG
>PVIR01045606.1:0-10639 GCA_004026965.1 Petromus typicus
CTAGCCTCTTTCTTTATTAACTTTGGAACAAATATTAGAAACATGGACACATACATACACATGTGTGTCCAGGTAAGATATACAATCTGCATGTGTACATACGTGTGATGATGCATGCATGAAAGACACAGTATACACACCCTGCAAGATGTACACATGCATTGTACACACATGGAAGGACAAAGAAACACATTTAGTTTATAGATGGAGACACAGAGCTCTGTGTGTGTGAGCCTGTGGGGTTCACCAATTACTTCAGAGACCCGCCCTGGCTTTCCACACCGCAGGTGGCCCCAGCAGGCCCTATGGCTGGCCTTCACTCCACCATACTCAGGTACACAGGGTGGAGGTGGCCATCTGACCTCGGGAGCAGGACTCTGAGGCTGTGAGGTTAGCTTGTCTATTGTTTTGGGGTGTGCATGGAGTGAGAAATTAGGAAGGGTGTACTCAAAGGTTATTCAAATATTTCAAAGAAAGCATATTTGAGCATGAAAAGGCCAGGGTACATTAATCAAATGTCAGCACCAAGACACTTTGTAGGCTATTACTGTGTGTGTTTGCTGTGCAGCAGTTGGGCTTAGGCTCTGTGGGACATGTGATCACCCCGGTGTGAAGAAGCATGGAGAGAATTATGCATAGGCAGCTCCACCAGAGCTGGGAATATACAAATGGAGCACTGTGGACAAGGAGGGCTCTTAAATTGCCTACAGTAATTCCTCTGAAATAGATACAAAGAGACTACGGTGGTGTTGACTGACAAGGCCAGAGTCTATTTCCATTCCTGTTCCTCTTGGGAAGTTAGATTAAAAGAGGGGAAATATTTTGCATAAAAATGATTTTCACAGAGTAATGACTGAAATGATAATATGCCGGCGATGGGCATCAATCATAGTAATGAAACACCATCCTGCAGGATTCACACGACTGGCCACTTCCCCCCAGAAGTGTCCCTCTCAGCATCAACCCCTGGCATGCATCCTTTCTGATCTCCCTCTTGGAGTCTCCCTTCTCAGTGAGTGCTGAGTGCAATATTGCCTTTCTCTCCTTCAGCTACTATCAAAACAGTGCCGCAGTCCCAGTCACAAACTCGAGTCTTTTGACAGCAGCAATTAAGCAACTTAATTAATGAGTGAATAAAAATGATAATATTTACTGAATGGGAGCATCCTGTTTTGCATTTTTATTCAAACTGCACCTGAAGAACACCACTGAGGAAAGCTCCCCACCCCCCTGTCGTGGAAACATTCTCTCCTCTCTCTGTCACTCTCTCTCTCCATGGGTCTCTGGCCCTCTCTTTCGCTCTGCCCTCTCTCCTGCTTTCATTGAGTTTGGTCTCATGAGCACACCAAGGATGACACAATGTGAGATGCCACAAGGCTAAATTTTCTTCCTGTTTCCAAGGGAAGCAAACTTCTATCTTTGCCAGGCTCTTTATTCACCCCTAAAAATCCTCACTCGCACATGAAGGGCAATTTCATGATACTTTTCCAAGGCTGAACTTTACATCAAAGTGGATGATTAATTACTGATAAGGGTATAATAAAACATTAATGCATTTTGTAATTAACCAGCTTAGGAATGACATCTCCCGTCTCCTCATGACTGACATGCTCACAAGGGTGTGCGTGCCCACACTCACACACGTGCACACACAGAGAACTTTTTAACAATTCCTTATTTGGCTATTAATCTCAGCAGTGCCCTCAGTGCATTACATTCTTTTTAAAAGCCACATATATTTTCCTCAATGAAATATATAATCCATCTCGAGTGTAAGGAAAGCCCCATACATAATTATTTCATTGTGACAGACAGTGAGTTTTTCAGCTATTATTTTTGACGGTGCTGTCATGGATGCCAAATGTATATTGTGGTGGGAGCCAGCCAAAGTCGGAAACCCACCTGGAGAGCAGTCTCCTTTTTTCTCTCAGGAAAGGTTCCCAAGTTTGACAGGCCACCATTCTGGTTAAGCTTAATTAGTCAAGAGAGAGAAATAGCTGACTTCAGAGTGTTACATTTGGGGCTCCCCCTTTCCCCCCCTTCCCATTCAAAACCTGACATTCTTTGGAGAAGATGAGGTTCCAAATGGGATCTATGTTTTGTGCTTTCTAACCTCCTCCTCATCCTCACGTGGGACCAACTTCACAGGGCTTGTCTTTCGCCTACCTGGTGCCTTGCAGCACTGCTGACTTGGACTGGGAGTGTAGCGTTCTGCATGTATGAAACACTGCTCTGAGAAAACCTGATTTATTTCAGGGTAAAACTGGTTAAAACTGAAGCAAGTAGGAGTTAAGGGAGAGGAGGAAGGCATTCAATAGTGGGTGTGGTAGAGTGTACTCACAAACAGCCCATAATGTCACAGACTCTGGGCTTCTACACCACTTGTCTTTGCCCTGCACGTGGATCCTGGTCTAGGCTGTGGGACTTGTCCTTGTCAATGGGTCATGGACAAGCTGGACATGAGCTAAGGGTTAAAGATGCTTTGGTGTGTTCACTTTCTCTGCACAGCTGACATTAGCCTGGCTACAAATGTGTGAGTGGGCTTGACTGAGCACCAGAACTGCCCATCTAACTCATAAACTCAGGAGAAACAATACATTACAGTGTTATGCAGTGAGGGATGAGTTTTAGGGACCAGGACTACAGCAGCAGCTCCTGATGTGTGATGGTTTTCAACACAAAGGTGTTGAGATGAGCCCCGTACAGAGAGAAGAAATGTGGTAGGCATAGTGGGTGGGTGCAGGACAGCACTTCGAGTAACTAGCAGTCCATTCAGGATGCTCCCAGGCGGGGAGTCAATTACAAAGGCCAGAGAGGGACTAAGGGTGTGGCTTATAGGTAGGGTAAAAAGCTCTGATTTCAGTCCACAATACTGCGTGTGCATGCGCGCGCATGCGCGCGCACACACACACACACACACACACACACACACACGAGTGAGTGAGCATACATACACACACAGAGGAAAATACATAGCTATTTCAAGCTGGTGAAATATAAAGTAAGACTATAGAGTCTCCTAAACCCCATTTCTTTTCCTTTGTGTGTTTCTTGAACATTCCCACCCTTAAATTTCTTCACATATTACTGACATTTCTGACTGAATGTCAGCCTTTCCCATTAAACAGTAGGGACTGACAGTTTCCAATATTGTCCCTTGCTGTCCTGACCGAAGTATGGTCACATACTCACCAGGAAATGTTTATTGAGTGAAAGATGGTTATGAAGATTTAGAGAAGTGAGAAGCCAAGGGCTCTGAGTGGGGAGGCAAATGTCCCAGGGGACAAAAAGCAATGGGGAGATACATATGTGGCCTGGACCTTTCTGCATAGGTTTCCACAGACCATGAGGGTATAACCATGCCTTAGCAAGGCTGACTTCTTGTGTCTCAGTTTCACTCATCTGGTTAATTCTGACCGAGCAGGGAGAGCAGTCCATCGATCCCATTGGAAATCCATGGTGGCCAGGACTTAGAGGGCAGGCAACATATGTAATCCGGCAGATAAAACATGGTCTTATTTGTGTGGACTGATCCTGCGGAAGTCTGTGAAATGAGACCTGGAAGGGTGGGAGAGAGGTCCAGTGGTGATATCCAATGTGTCTATGATCACTGGACTTTAAAGTAAAACAGACAGAGACACACAAAACAGGACAGGTGTAGTACAGGTGTGGTAGTTTTGTAGTTTGGTTTAATCAGTGGAATTAAACAAGAATCTTGGGCCCTTGGATTTCTGGCCCTGTACTGCCCAGCGGCGTCTCTGGGTGAAACATGAAACTTCCGTCAGATCCACATCTGAAGGATGAAGTAATCGTAGTTTCCCTGCCTTGCCTTCAGCTAAAGGAGTAACAGATATGGCAGTCCTCACAGAAATGCTCTGAAATCTGTAAAATGCTCATCAAGTGGGAAGTATTTAGAATAAAAAGATATCTATATCTATATCTATCTATCTATGTGTGTGTGTGTGTGTGTGTGTGTGTAAATTGAGAGATTTCTCCATGCTACACACTGCTCTCTACATAACCCACCTTTCCTGTCATTTCATCTTCACAGCAGTCTTGTGAAATGGAGGCATTTGTCATTCTGGCTTTTTAGTATCTTTTCATGCCATCCTGTTATTTTCTTTTCCATTTTGTGCCAGAATAATCAACTGCCCATATCCCAAGCTGGATCACAGAGGTGATATCCTAGTGAGGTCTGATGTTCCTTTTGGGTTATTCCTATGTTCTGTACAGTCTACTTGGGGACCATGGGTCAAGAATGCCACTGAAAGGGTCCCACTGACTGTGGACCTGGTGACTAAATATAAAGTAGGCTCAGTGAGCACTCAGTGGTTTTCTTTCTCCAGCAGAGTTAACGGTGCTTCCTGGCGTTCTGGTCACTCCTGCCCCTGATCATGGGACACGTTTGGTGAGAAGGGCTTTGATCCTACACTGGCAATTTTGGTTTAACAACCCTATTTACAGATGCTCAGAACTTCCCTCCAGATGAGAGGCCAGTGCTCCCACACTGAGCCTCCCCTGGTTCCCGTACTCACCTCTGTCTGCCTTGTTCATGATGAACTGGACATTATTTTCTTCTTTGAGTATCCCTCTGACAGTTTTCTCATCACTACCAATTCAGCTGTTTTTGGGTGGACCATCAGAACCAGTATGGGTATGTTTTGTTACTGATGTGACATTCTCTTTCTCTGCTATCACTGGGCTTAGTTTGGGACTCCCATCCTACTTCCCTGATACTTTACACCTCTTTTTCAATGTCCTAAAGAGGACAACTGGATTTCTGACAATGGTTCCATCTGTGGGACAGGTTGTCCTGAGACTCCAGGCTGCGCTGATTCTTTTATTGTCAAAAGCTTGATCTCCACACAGGCAGGATTTTACACCTGCACCTCTGGATCTGCTTGGAAGCTCACTCAGGCCTGCTACTGTGCTCTGGGAGGCTGGAAGCTGGATCCGCACACACACTCTCACCGGGTCGGTGCTTTGAGTTACGTGGGAAAAGGAAGCACTGAATACAGTTCTTCAATCCCAGCCACCTGCCAACTAATGAGTGACATCATTTAACACTGTTTTGAAAAGAGAGATTTAAAGTTGTTTTGAAAACTGCAGGAAAAAATACAAATGTTTGTGTGTTAAACATTTTGTCCAAATACTAAAATGTTAATGTCTTTTTATTATGACAGTTCCACAGGGAAGTGAGCTCCAGCATGCGTGTGGTTGTCAATGAAAATCTCAGCACTGAGTTTGGTAAACATTATGGCAGTAGGGAGGCAGCTTAAAAATAAAGTTTAAAGAAAAGAAAGAGAAGTGTTCAGTGTCTTTCTAATTGCTCCATATATAGTCAGTAGTTCTCTTACTTTTTAAATCTTTTAACCAAAACAAAAATTTCAAATTCCACCCTGTGCATTTTATAATTGTTATTTATTATTTTCTCCAATTATAAAATATATGTTTTTAGTGACAAATTTGGAAAATGTAGAGACATTAAGAATAAAATAAAAATCATTCCAAATTCCAACCTATAGGAATAATCATACAGATATATCTTTGTACTATTTTTTGAGACATGTGTTATTTTAGTCCAAATGCTAGCACTTAGTATTTTAAATAATAGATATGTCTTAAGTCTTCTTTTGTATTACAATTTTCACAGGAGAAGATTTTGTTCTTTTAATTTTGTTCATTACATAGATATGTATGTCTTTTATTTAAAAATATAGAATAGGGTGATTAGAAAACAAAAAAGTAAGAACTTCACTTAGAGAAGTCTACTGTTATATTGTTAGTTCTTTGTTCCTATGTATATCTAATTTGAATGAAAATAGTACAAATCCTTCCTATAGGTTACTCAATAGCATGACTTGTATACTTTATAATTTTCATAAATATTAGTCTATATTGCAAATTTTTAAAAACTGTATAGTGTTCAATTGCAGCTATACTATTTTTAAAAACTCTAAGTGAACTCAGATATCTAGATTGTTAATATTCTATGATTTATAGTGAAGTCATAAATATAACTTGGAGCCAAATACTTATGGATACTTTTAATTGTTTATGAAATAATATATACAATCAGAATTTTAAGATCCATAATAAAACCATAATTTAGTCTTATTCATTGTTTTACTATAATTTGTTTGACTGTTTTCCCATCTTTTGACATACACTGCATTACAATATATTCATTTTACTGAAATTTTATAGTGATTAGAGATTGTTCATATAGAATGAAGGAGACTGTAGTCCTAGAGGAAAAGAAAAATTAAAGGGTAAGTGGAAATTACCACACAGTCATTGTGTATAAGATGTATATCACAGAGCAAGTTCGCAGCAGCACTCAGGGCATAGAACTGCAATGGATGGAGCCCACTGTGTGTGGTGCTCAGCTGCTCTTCACTGGGCTTCCAAGAGCTGTGCAAATAAGAGCAAGAAGTGTCTGGCATGTATGACCAGATTACACAGTGCACAGAAATCTGATGAGGGGCAAAGAGTGATGAATCTGGAATTGCACCTTCATAACTGCCATTCCCTAATGCTATGATTTTCCCACTTTCTGTGAAATAAAGGGCTTGTGCTAAATATATTTGAGTTGGATTTTGGCTAGGAATTCTATCTTCTTACCTTTTGTCCTCTCTTCCCTATTCTATAGGGAATTTGAATCTATCTGGTGAGCAAATACTTTCTAAACGACTTATAGGTGGCCACACAACTCAGCAACACAGTGGGTATCTGGGTCTGTGAACTTGAGGGCAACGTCTCATCAGAGCCATACCCAAGCCAATCTGTAGGATTTTAAATGAAAACCTGCATGAATGAAGCAGAAGCAAAATCAAAATTTCTGTGCTAGCACAGAGTACCCGAATTATTAATGATAGGCTGAATCTCATCTACTTCTTTAGCTTAGGCTGAAGCTCATCTACTTCTTTAGCTTAGGCTGTCCAATTCTGTGACCTGTTTGGACTGAGGTGGTAGAAATTCACTGGAACAATATGGAGAGTTTGCAAGGAAGTGATGATATCAATAGTACAAGTTGGATATTATAATAAAAGCAAAGGTCTCATAAGAAGTAAGTTACAAAAAAGCTGAACTAATAATACCATGAAGTAGAACCAGATCTTTGGCATTTCTCCCTTTCTTACTGCAGAATTTTTTTGCTCAGTGTGGATCAACCATGTGTAAGAAAAGTACATGCAGCAGGTGTGGGTTCAGGGATGGAAGGGGTTGGAGATCCAGAGAACCTGGGGCCTGACCTCAGCAAGCTTGTCCTGGAGTAGGGAGATGGACACAGAAGCTGAAAATTGTGTCAGCACATCATATGTACATGGAGGCACATGGTAGGCTTTCAGCTACATTTAAAATTTCAAACCTCACATGATTTTGACACCTGGAAAATTGCAAGCAATGACAAGATAGGTCGGAAGTGCAGAAGTTAGTTCTGTGGAGATTCTCTAAGGGATCACATATCCTTGGATCCCAGGTGTGGATCTATAATATGCTTTTCAGAAGAAAGTCCTTGGGAACACTAAGAGAACTTCCCAGCCTATGGCACAAAGGCTTAAATTCTGAAAATGGAAAGACAGATGGTGCCCTGCCTTTCTCCACAGCTCGGACTGGGCAGGGGCAGGGGTTGTGGTTTAAGTCGAAGGGACTCTTTCCTTTGCTCAGGTAGCTTAGGTCTGGCAGAAACATCACTTCCTGCCCTTGTCACCACATGTCAATGTCCACAATTACTCATCATCTGCAGATAGACAGCCCTGGAGGAGATCATCAATTGCCAATGCAATTCAGCAGATACACTTCATAAATTTTAATTACATTCCTACTGAAAATGAATGGTCAGAAAATATAAAACATCTGCCATCCAGATCATTTACATTTTTCATACAATAAATCATCAACAACATCCAAAACCATGGATTAAATCATATGAGTGTGGTAGGTCATGGAGAAGGGACATCATCCATCCTGCAATAACTGTTTAGATCTCAGGCATTCCTTGGGACATGGAAACAAGGCAAGGAGATGGAGATTCAACATATTCTCGATACGGTTCAAAGCCTCATGATCAATTCCTCAGAAACAGAAGTTCTCAAGTCTCACCCAACACCTGCTCATTGCTCTGTCTGCTATTATTTTGACCATAGTAAAACAGGAGCTTAAGAAAAAGAATGTTTGGCCAATTATAACTGAGAGAAACAGACATTTATCACTCCAGCAGCCTGTTTGCCTACCCTACAGGTAGTATAAAAAAGCAACTCCATTTACAGAAATTGATTTTTAAAGCATTATACTCATAAACTTCCATTTGCCTCTAAGCATCTTCTACTTAGAAGAGTGAGAGGCAGGGTATTTGCATAGTGATGGACCTCCTTAGCAATCTTTTGGCAGGCAGGAACCCTACAACTAAAGAGAAAGGATTCAAAGTGTCTTGGTGCCTCAGCTACACCCAAGGTATCCTCAATATGGGACAGACAGAAGCTCTGTCAGGGGCAACTCAGTGACCCAAGGGTAGATCCATACAACTGTTCAAGTGTTACCTAACCTTCTTCTCTATAGAAGATCAAGGATGGGAAGCAGTGTTTCTGAAGGGGAGAAGGTCGTTTGTTGGGGTTCGAGGAGAAGCCCTGATGTGTGGGGTCAGTGAGATTGGGTACAACTGTAGGAGGTATGCAGTAAATACTTATGCTAAAGAGAAACATTGTCCTTTAGATTTTCATATCCTTTAATTAATTTTTATTGAGTTTGCAAGTATGCTAAATCTTCTATATTGCTTGGAATTCCAGGTGTCTTAGCTCATCTGTAGGGGAAAAGGGAGCAGTAGCTTGTAGAAGATAGCAGCTCAGCAATCTCAGCTCCCAGTGGGTCCTGTGTGTGTGTGTGGGGGGCCTGATCAAGGCGTCTGTAAGTGGAGGTCCCAGCTCACCTTGTCCTTCTGGGAGGCATCCTTTGGCTATGCCAGGAAGAGATACAGCATGTAAAGGGAAACACTTATTTTAAAAAATAAAATTGGAACATTTACTGACCCATTTTGATTGTCATATCCTGAGTGAGTGTGTTCTGGCTGACTCACATTCTCTTCAGATCCAACTGGACATGGTTCCTCAGTGTTGCTTGGCTCTGATTATGTGGAATGTGCCTGTGAGTTGTCTAAACAGCTGCTGTGCTCTTGCTAAGGTTAGCTGCTTTTCAGAGTTAAAGTTAGAGACCTTCGGCAAAAGTGAATGAGAAGGTGCCATATTTGTCTACATAATTAAGAATGAGATGTGCTGAAATGGGTCTGAGTTTCACAGTGCTTGAATGGAATTGAAAAGAGTACAACTGATTTGAAATTAGCATATTTCTGCTTCCCAGGGGGGAGAAAAGCTTTTCACTGAAACCATTTCTGACAGGTCTAGAATTCTCTAGAAGAGTGGAGAGTCTTGGCTGTGAACAGGCAAATAGTCCATACACCTGTAGAATTTAATATTAGGAGTGGATAGTATTTTTATGTCTTATTCAGTTTTGTCAGTGTGAATTTCCAAAACTCTGTTTCTTTCCCATAGTCTTCTAAAAGCAAAATGGAATAAAAAAATATTAAAGAAATCTTTAAGATAATTTTTTCTATTTCTCCCCAAATTTCATTCTTGGTATACTTTGAAAAAAATTTATTCAACTTAATTGCACATAGAAAAGAAATTTGTAAACAAATGAGCTATAAAAAATTAAGATACATTTTGGGGGCCGGGGAGTTAGCTCAGTGGTTCCGGCACCTGTCTTGCAAACGCAAGGACCCAGGTTCAATCCCCAGTAAACACATAACAATACTGGGCGTGGAGACTCACCCCACCAGCAACCAGTACCACATACCACAGTGCCGGGTGTGGTGGCTGACGCCTGTAATCCCAGCACTCAGGAGGCAGAGGCAGGAGGATTGCTGTGATGTGAGTTTGAGGCTGAGCTCAGGGCCAGCCTGAACCACAAAATGAGACCCTGTCTCAAAAAACCTTAAAAAAAAAAAAAGATACATTTTGGTAAGGTAAAATGCAACCTTCTAAAACTTATTCTGGCCTAGACTTTAATGAGCAAAATTCTCATGAGAAATGGAAGAGGGCAAAATGAAAAACAGTGAAGTTTTAGTAGAAGAATAATGTTGTGGTCTGAGTGGGAATAGTGGAGACATGGGCAACTCACAAAACTCCTTGTCCCCAGAGCTCCATAACGACCGAGCAGCCAGCTTTGAGAGGTAAGTTCTGAGGTTGCTGCTTTATTTATATTTTGTTTTTGCAAAGAGCAAGAAAACACATTCAATCATAAGCATTCCACTCAGGCAGCATTATGTCTACCTTCATATCAAAAAATAATTCACCCAAAGTGCATGTGAGAATGTTTTCAGTGTCAGAAACTAATGGACTGGGGGGCTTGTGGTATCATAAGCAAGCTCATTTGAGCTCTAAGAATTGAATGGGAAAAGAATGGGACCAAACATGTAGGTGGTACAAGAATTAAAAGACTCATATCACAGTGACATATGTGCACCCATGTTTATAGCAGCCCAATTTGTGATTGCTACATCTTGGAAACAACCCAAATGTCCATCAACAGGAGACTGAATAAAAAAGCTGTGGTTCTTCTACAGAATGGAGTATTACTCTGCCAT
>PVIR01045607.1:0-10632 GCA_004026965.1 Petromus typicus
TTAGCTTCTAAAATCATTTGTAATTGTTTTTTAAAAATGGAACCAAGAAAGAAAGACAAGACACAGAAAAATGTGTTTAATCCACATGTGTGTATGCTCTTATCTTCTTAAAACTTGAAGTCATCCTGGTCTTGCTCCTACATGGGTCCCAACCACAGGTCCCTGAGCTCAGCCTGTGTGACGGATTCCACAGCCTTTGTCACCACAGCCCTCTCTGTGTCTCATCACAAGGCTGTTAATACTGATGAGTTTCATTTCAATTATTATCCCTTTCATCTCTAGCACCAGCTGGGCACAGGCAATGCACAAAGTCAAACTGTTTCTTTGAAAATCAGAATTTATTGTGCTCCTGTGTCAGTTTTATTAATTGTGGAGTGTTAATGGTATCCAGACCTACAGGATTTTGTATAAATATTTAACTTTTGTTTTTTCAGCAAAGGGAAACCTCTCTTATATTCTATATACGGTCTTATGCTTGCCTTCTGTTGTGCACTAGTTATATATCCTCAATTTATTTATACCAGGGAAGCAAGGAATTTGACCTTTGAATAACATCACTGAGAGAAATATATGGAGTTGAAGCAAATGTACAGGTACACAGGCGTCTTTTAACCTGTGTTCTCACTTGGCCTCCTCAAAGATTGTCTTTGTGCATGTTCCTGTCACCCAGGGTCAATTGCAACCGGCCTCGTCAGACTCTCAAAAGAAGGATACTCTTGCTCAGGTTTTGAGCCAGGACCACTTAGACAAATTCGAGAATTATCCTCTAGGTAACATGAGCAGGAGAAAAATAAAATGCCGTTTGCTTTCGTTTATCCTAAACTTTTAAAAGCAAAAGTCCAAGAGAGATTTCAAAGGAATCCTAACCTCAATCTTAGGAATATTTTAACAAGCACAACACCCTGGGAAATGCACCCTGGTTCAGGATGTGTAATTTCTCCCGAGGGTAGAGAGAATCATCACAGAATCTTACAATCACCTCCACCCCCGAGGACCTTCTACCCTATAGTTTGAGAATAAATTGAGAAGAGATATTAGAAGTTAGGACACACCAGTCACCCCTGACTTTGGGATGAGCATGTGGGGCTCCATGGAGGAGATGCACAGTGTTCATTACAGATGAGACACTGTCCATTTAGGTCTAATCTCAGCATTGCACGATGAGGATAATTGTTATCAGTGCTGCATTTATTTATATGCACAAACTTCATAAAAGCCCTTTCACTAGATGAGCTGCAGTTGCACCACATGCTTGGTGTGTTGCACATGGCAGGCAGCTTGATTTATATCCTGGCGCCCAGTCTGCCATGGGCGAGCATTTCAATGCTGTGCCTATTATTTAGATGTATTCGGCATCACGCCCTTTCTTGCCAATGGATGCTAAGCTTTCTCCAGAGCCCTATGTACATGTCAAGATATTCTTTTCCTCAGAGAGATGCCAAAGCCAGATTTATCCTGTTCCCCCAAGGTTAAAGAAACGAGGGAGATGTCCTTTGCTTTTCTGTACTACTTACTCTCAGAAAATAATTCATCTACATCCACATGGTGACAGCTCCCAGCATGAACAAAGGTGTCCCACGCAAAGCCAATAGGCACCCATGTAATTGTTCATGATTGTATCATTGCCTAGTTAGCATATTTGTAGGAGCTGATGTTTCAACACCAGCCTTCCTCAAAATAAAGCAAAGCTAAATAAAATTTTTTAATAATATGTTATTTTTAATCATATTTTAGAGTGCAGCTTACAAAATACCAATGTTGTCCAGCAAGTGAGGAAATCTAACACAGAGGTTTCCCTAGAATCCCTGGGTCAAAATTAGGTTCCCTCATTTTCTCCCTTGACTCTGAGGGAATTTGTGTAAAGTCTGTCTTCAATCACATATGCTGAAGTTTTCTTTGGGGTAGGATTTTTCTTTTCCCTCTGTCAGGTCTATAGGAAACCCTTATGCTAATACTGAGTTTAGCGCACACCCAAACATGCTTGAGGTTCAAGGAGGAATAAAAATGGAAGACAGAGAAGACAATGTATAGAATCTACTCCCGTGCAAATAATCATTCTGAAGGGTTGACTGTTTTCTTCTCTTTTGTTTTATTTCTTTGTGTTCCTTAAGAAAATTGTTTGGAGAACAGTAGTTACTCCATTATGTACAAGTATCTCATTCAGTTATTCTCAAGGTTAATTGCTCAAGTCACTGTGTAATATTTTTAAGTACAATTGATCTTATTTGCATTTATAGACAGAGAAAGAAGAAACAAACCCATCAAATCAAATTGGAAATTTATCCATTTCAGTTTACTTCTATATACTGAGCAATAAACACAAAAAAATTGAAACAAAAATACTATTTATATCATCAGAAACATGAAACAAATATAAATTTATCAAAATAAGTGCAAAATGTGTATGTAGAAATCTGTAAAATATTACATGGAGATTTTTTTTTTTTTTTGAGACAGGGTCTTATTTTGTAGTTCAGACTGGCCCTGAACTCACTATGTCGCCTTGGAGAACCTCAAACTCATAGTAATCCTGCTGTCTCTGCCTCCAAAATGCTGGGATTACGGATGTGAGCCACCACATACTGTGGTGTGTGGTACAGATTGCTGGTGGGCGTGAGTTATCACATCCAGCATGGTTGTATGTGGTTACTGGGGATTGGTTATGGGACCTTGTAGATGCAAGTCAGGTACCTTGCCCAACCTCCTTTTTGAGACAGGGTCTCGCTTTTGTAGTTCAGCCTGGCCCTGAGCTCACTATGTAATCCAAATGAGCCTTGAACTCACAGCAATTCTCCTGCCTCTGCCTCCTGAGTGCTGGGATTACAGGCCTGAGACACCACTCCCCGCATTATGGTGTGTGATACTAATTACTGATGGGTGTAAGGTGCTATGCCTGGCATTATGGTATGTTATTACCAGGGACTGAACTAGGAACCTTGCACTTGCCAGGAAGATACTGGACCACTGAGCTGAATCCCTGGCCTTACATGAAGATTTATGCTGGAAAATTCAGCACTGTTAAGATGTCAAGTCTTCCCATCTTTATCAATAACACAATTATAATAAAAATTATAATAGATTGTTTATAACAAGAACTTAATTATAAGATTTTTTTGTAAATGCAAAACATTCAGAATAACCAAAATGATTTAGAAAAATGAGCATGGAACTTAAGGATTTGCTGTGTGTGATTTCAGGACTTCTCATGAAAGTAGTAAAAGATGAAAACTGAGAATTTTAGATTCTTATGGCTGAATGCTTATTTATTTTTTAATTCAAATATTTATTGCTACATTATAGATGCACATCATAATTGCACTCAACAAGGAGAATTTGTACCAGTATATGACATAATTTAATTCTCATTTTTTTCCCATACCCTACCTACCCTACCACCCCCTCCCCCTATATACCTAAGCTTTGTTTCCCCTCTTTATTATCACCTCATTATTCTTCCCCTCATTATTTATCCCAACACCCCATTTCCCTTTAAATATTTTCTATTTCACAATATCTACCATACATTCTAGAACATATTTACATCTTCATCCCAGAGAAACAATAATGATATTTATACATCTGTGACCTATTTATTTTGTTCAGGAGGATATCCTGAATACTTGTTTAAATAATTAACTTTAAATATTTTTTACAATAAAAATTTTTGTTATACAAATCCTTGCCAGGCAGCTGTAGAAGACAATCAAGAGGAAATGCTCAAATTATAAGATATTCAAATGACCAAGCATCACCAAAGAGACCAGCATCAACAATCACCATGAGATGCCACCATGTATGCTTTAAATATTTTAAAAAAGAAAAAGATTAACAGTGTCAAGTCTTGGAGAAGATACAGAGTGGCTAGAATTCTCATACACTGTCAGCTAGAATGTAAAATAGTGCAACAAACTGAAAAACAGTTAGACAGTTTCTTGTTAACATAAACTGTCCATACAAACACTAATCTCAAGACTAATTATTTGTCAAAAAGAAATTAAAACATTAGCCTTTACAAAGATTTGTGCATGAATGATCATGGTAACTTTATTCATAATAATAAAAAACTAGGAGCAAATGAATGCTCATCAACATTTACACAGATAAATCATGACACATGTGTATACCGAATATAAATAGTCTTCAATTTATGATGCTTCAACTTATGATACCTAGATCTTACAATGGTACAAAAGTAATTTGCATTCAGCTGACAGTAAAATTAGTGAGACAGGAATCAGGATTCTACCAAGTAATAAAGACAGTGGCTCCACATTGGAGTCTACAGAGTCATGACTCTGCAGGAATCTTACAGAAATATCTGCCAGTTGTTAGCATCTGGGCTGTGGTTGTCTAGGGCCTCCTCAGAGCATGACCAGGTAGGCTATAGGCTCATGAGTGCATGGATTCTGCATGAACACATTGCAAACACTGAAAAGACTGAACCCTAAATATATGGAGATGCTACTATTTAAAACACAAATCCCTTAAAAACTCCTAAACAAAGAGTTTTCTTTCTTTGAACTCCCTCCCGAGTGGCAGGAGCTTTACTTTCTGGTCTTTCTATGTTTTTTACTTCTTTGCCTTTATGGCTTCTAAATGAACTTGTTTGCACCCTTCCTCCCCCCTTGTGAGGATTCTTTCCTCTTCTTCTTCATCATCTTCTTCTCCTCCTCCTCCTCCTTCTTCTTCTTCTTCTCCTTCTCCTTCTCCTTCTCCTTCTCCTTCTTCTTCTTCCTCAGCCTCAAACTCAGAAATCTTCCTGCCTCTGCCTCCCAAGAGCTGGGATTACAGGTGTGAGCCACCACATCCACCACTGTGGTATGTGGTTACCAGGGATCGAGCCTGGGCTCTTGCACTTGCAAGGGCAGATGCCGAAACCACTGAACTACATCCCCAGCCCCTGAGGACTCATTCTTCATCACTGTGGGACAAACCCTGTCATGCCACCAACAAAACTACATTTCCAGTTTTAAATGTTAGCCTTTTACTGGGCTAGTAATATTCAGACCTCTCTTAGAAGCTGGACGGTGGCAGCAGACTATAGCTGCCAGTGTGGTCAGCAATGCAGAGGTTGTGTTTTCAGTCCTATACCTACACAATTATGCCATTTTTCACTCTCAGCAGCAAAACTCAATAAATTACATGGTATATTCAGCAATTAATTATAAAACAGGCTAAGTATAAGATACTTTAGCCCAATTATAAGCAAATGGCAAAGGTTCTGAGTGTGTTAAATAAAGGTCGGGCTGAGCTATGATGTTCAGTAGGTGAGGTGTGTTAAGTGTGTCTTTGATTTATGATGTTTTCAGTTTGTGATAGATTTATCAGACATAACCCCATTGTAAGCTGAGAAGCTTCAGCACTAGCTAGTTAGGGAAAGGAGTGAATGCCTGAGAGGCTCAACATGGATGAACCTCAGAAACATGTCCAGCGACAGAAGAGGAGCGAGCAACCTAGAGAGACAGAAGCAATGGCTGTCTGTGGCTCAGAGTTAGGGGGAACTAACCGGGAACAGGCACAGGGAGATTTGAGGACTAGCGAGATGTGTCAGATCTTGTTCATCAGGGTGGTACCAAGTGTGTGTGATTTTATCAAACCCAACATAAAGTACACATAAAAAGATCTTCACTTCATTTTTGCTTTATTTTTGTTCTGGTTCAGTTTTGTTTATTTTTATGGACAGGCTGCAGAGTATTTCCCATGAGGATGTTGTACATTGATCTCTGTTGTCCACTAGGGAATGCTGGGGACATCTTGAGGCCTATGAGACCAATTCCTCTAAAACTAAGAAGAGAGAAGCCAGCTTCACCATCTAGTTGTGTTCAAGAGGGAAGCAAGGGTTAGAGGAGGGTGGTGCACATAAAGACTGAGTCTCTACTCTGATTTCACCTCCATACCTGACAACACCAGAGACCTATATTGCACCTCTCTTGAGAGTCATCTCTACTTGAGTGATATTTTGTTGTTCTCTTGTCCCTAAATCCTAGTCTTTGAGTCAGCGTGGGGTGGTTCATATCCCCCTTCCCAGCTGTAATAAATACATCTGCAGAGAAGCCTTTTCTCAGCAAAGGTGGCCACAGTGTTCTATTGCAGACAGAGAAGGAGCCCTTGTCCTCTCCCTGCTCACTCCCAACTTTTCTTGGGAGAGAAAGAGGAAGCCCTAGGGTGCACCAGTTCTCAGCTTTTGAGTCGTGAAGGCACCATACTCCAAGACCAGGGAAGAATCTGCCTTTCAGTCTATGAGAGCTATTGGAAGATAGAGACAAAGGCTGTTGTTGATCACATGGGTACCTGAGTGTCCCACTGAGGAGCTAAAATCTGGAACCTAGGGGTGGACTCTGTCCTTGTTCCTGCCTTCCTGGGCCCTCCCTGATACTGTAGAGTGTGATCACCCTCTAGGGGTCAGACTTCTCTTTGCACCCACACAAATATCTGGCATGACTTGCAGACTTTCAAGCCAGAAGAAATCTCTGAAGATCTCAAGATGTTCACCTTGGCCTGATGGCCAAGCAGAGGTGTGTGGTCAGGAGCAGAGCAACACAGCTCAGAGTACCTGGGAATATTTCCATAACTCAAAAGGAGGCAAGGCAGGGATGTAGGTGTAAGCCAGCCCTGTCCCCACTGTTAGGCTGTCAGGTGTGCACACAGGGGGTGGAGCCTAGCTCTATCAGATCCTCACCCACACAGAAGCCAGCGGGCCCCTTGGTTCAGTTTTACATCTGACATCTTCCTACTTGCAGGACTCTTCTCCTCTTCCAAGCTTCTCTTCCAAACTGAAAAGGCCAAATTCCTAGCCATCTCTTTCCTGTCTAAGCTATGCCTGAGTGGTTTAGTTTTAATTACCTTACAGTATTTTCCTCACTGAAAGAAATTTTGCCTTCTTCCTAAGAAAGCAAGTCCACTATTTGGAATGTACATAAGTATGTTTCATGTGAACATTGGTGTAGTGCATGCTGTGTACATATGGTTATGTGTACATTCCAGTCATTCAAGAATTCTTTATTCCTGATACTGGAGAAGAGGAAGAAGAAATGTTTGTTTGTTTGTTTACTCATTTATTGTGCTGGGAATTAAACCTAAGGGCTCGTATATGTTAAACACATACTCTACCCCAAGATAAATCTCTAGCCATAGAAAGAACAATCATTCTAATTGAGTCCTATTAGCTTTTCAATTTTTCTTTTTTTCTAGACAGAGTCTCACTTTTGTAGTTCAACTTGGCCCTAAGCTGACTATATAGTCCAGAGGTGCCTGGAACTCACAGCAATTCTTCTACCTCTGCCTCCCAGGTGCTAGATTTATAGGCCTGAGCCACCAGGCCCAGCTCTGTGGTATATGGTGCTGATTGCTGGTGGGCATGAGTCTCCACACCTGGTATTGTTGTGTGTGGTTACCGGGGATCAAACCCGGGCCCTTGCGCTTGCATGGCAGGCACCAGAACCACTGAGATAAATTCCGTTGTCCAGCTTTTCAACTTTTTAAGTGACAAAAAGGTGTCCTATTACCCTGCATGCTTTTTTCACACCGTCATGGGACTTTGCAAATTAGTTGATTATTGAACTATTTTCCCAAACATTAATCCCTGAACAATAATTTTTACAATTCCCCAGTAGTAGTTTCCATCCCATTTTGTCATTCTCCCAGAAGTCTTCCATGAGAATCTTTGAATCTAAGGGAAATCACAGTTCTCAGAGACAAAAATCAGGCAGCTTCTTCAAACTCCCCCCACATACTTCACTCCAGGGGAAGATGGATCCGCGGCACCCTGACTGTGGCCTCCTCTCCCCAAGTCACAGAAGCCTCCTCCTCACTCGCCCTCTCCTGCTCAAGAAGCAGCCACAGTAGCTCCATGTCTTTGTTCCCTCCAGAAGCCAATTAACCCTTCGGGTTAAAAATAAATTTTCTGACCTCGCTGCAGTTTTTTATTTCTTAGCCTCCCCTTCAACACCAGATGTAAGGCGCAGCCAGGCTTAGACTTGGTGTGGAAAATATGACTCAAACTCAACACTTGCTCCTTCCAGACGGCAACATGGCACTTGACTGTAAAGCAAACTGCAACAGGAAACCTGGTTTTCATTACAAGCCAGGAGTCTGTGTGTAGCTAAAAAGAATCTCACTCGAAAGGAAGCAGTCTGTAATTCTATAGGCTCAAGAACCAAAGGATGCCAAAGGAGAAGAGAACTATGAGTCAAAGAGAGCACAAAGCCCTGGTGGTAACATGAGAGCGCTCTGCCACGGTGCTGAAATCTCAGAACATTCATTATCTCGCTGATGTCAGCGCATCCTCTCAGTGCTTGTGATCTCTGCCCCCTTTGCACATTGCCTACACCTGGGAAGCAGGTGTGCTTTGTCCTTGGCCCTCTCTTGGCTCCCTTTCTAGTCTCTTCACCACCCTTTCCCCCTCCAGAAAGCCTAATTCTCCAATGGCCTCCATCAAAGTAAGTACTTTTCCAGCACATGGAATACCCCTAAGATCTGCTCTCATCAACTATCTGAAGGATCCTGAAATACATGGCACCCCTTCCTGGTCTGACTCGCAGGGATGAACTTGACTTCCATTATTTATCTAGCTCAGTTCTCAGCCCTACTGAAGAGGATCCTTATACAGAAATCTGCAAAGATTTTCATCAGTAAATCTAAGCTTAGCATTTTACTAAGAAGAAGGAAATTCAGAGAGAGCGAACACAACAAAGAAAAAACAGACATTCTAAACCTACTGCAAAACAGGTTAGGTAAAACTCTCAAAGACAATGGCTTAGGGAAAGGCTTCATGAACAAAACATCTATAGCACAGGAATTGGCTGAGGAAATCAACAAATGGGACCTCATTCTTTTAAAAAGCTTCTGCACAGAAAAAGAAACCACCAACAGTGCAAATAGGCAACCAACAATGTGGGAAAAGTCTTTACCAGCTGTTCCTCAGATAAAGGGCTACTATCTAGAACATATAAAGAGCTCAAAAAAATCAGCCCACCCAAATTTAATGACCCAATTCAAAAATGGGCATCTGAAATGAACAGATATTTTTCAGAGGACGAAGTAAGAGCAGCTAAGAAGCATATGAAGAAATGCTCAACATCATTAGTCATTCAAGAGATGCAGATGAAAACAACATTGAGATTTTATCTCACTCCACATAGAATGGCAGCCATTTCAGAATCAGCCAACGGCAAATGTTGCCGAGGCTGCGGAGAAGAAGGAACCCTTCTCCACTGTTGGTGGGATTGTAGACTCGTATAACCCCTGTGGAGATCAGTTTGGAGATTCCTCAAAAAGCTAGGATTGGAGGTCCCATTCGACCTGGCCATTGCCGTGCTAGGTATATACACACAAGAATTAAAAGACTCATATCACAATGATATATGTGCACCCATGTTTATAACAGCCCAATTTGTGATTGCTACATCTTGGAAACAACCCAAGTGTCCATCAACTGGATACTGGATAAAAAATCTGTGGTTCTTCTACAGAATGGAGTATTACTCTGCCATAAAAAATGATAAGTTTGAATCATTTCTACTTAAATGGACATACCTTGAAGATATCCTCATAAGTGAAATAAATAGGGCAAAGATAGGTACATATCATATCTTTTCTCTAGTATGAGAAAATAAGATGTAAATGAGTCCTAGAATTGTATGTTATATATTGTGAAATAGAAAATGCTCAATGTAAAATAGGAAGAAGGGGGAAAATGTTGAGATTGTAACAAAAAAGTAAGGAAACAATTTTTATGTATATGGGGGGGTGGTAGGGTGGGTAGGGCTATGGGAAAAAAAATGAGAATTAGGTTGTGTCTTATACTGGTACAAATCCCCATTATGGAGTGCAATCATGATGTGTATATGTAATATACCAATAAAGATTTTTAAAAATTAAAAAAAAAAAAACCTTACGCTTGACAGTAAGAACAGAGATTGAACTATCACGAAATCTCAGGGCGGGTGGGTAGGAATGTATCAGAATCCTCCCTGTGCCCTGGAAACTATCCTACATGAATGGTAAGCTTTGTTTATTTTTTTATTTTTTTAGGGGTTTTTTTTGGGGGGGTGTTTGTTTTTGTTTTTGTTTATTGGGGTTTTTTTGTTTTGTTTTGTTTTGTCTTGTTTTGTTTTGAGACAGGATCTCGCTTTGTGGTTCAGGCTGGCCCTGAGCTCAGCCTCAAACTCACACCACAGCAATCCTCCTGCCTCTGCCTCCCGAGTGCTGGGATTACAGGCGTGAGCCACCATGCCCGGCACTGTGGTATGTGGTACTGGCTGCTGCTGGGTGTGAGTCTCCACACCCAGTATGGTATGTGGTGACCAGGGATCGAACCTGGGTTCTTGCACTTGCAAGACAGGCGCCGGAACCACTGAGCTAAATCCCCAGCCAAGTAAGCTTTAAAAAAAAAAAAAAAAGTTGAAATGAATACCTGATCATAGTCTACTGACAGACTTGGATTCTTTCTCTGCTCAATAATCTGGGTGGTTTATTTTATTGCCGTGTGAGACCCCCATCTTGACTTCCATTACAGAGAGGATCCCAGGCTGCTTCACCATGTTTTGGAGCCAGTTTGCCTTTTGCTCACTCCCTACCTAGCTCCCTGGGTCACCCTGGCTCTTCCCATGCAGGCTCCTTATTTTCTCACCC
>PVIR01045608.1:0-10731 GCA_004026965.1 Petromus typicus
AAAAAAAAATGTAACCTTGACAATGGCTTGAATTTCTGGGACCTTCATCGGCAGGGTAGACATTTAGCCCAATCAGGCCAGAAACACTGGACATTCAGAAAAGAAGGGCACGTTTTTACTCAGGTCAGTGGGGGATGACCCAGGTGGCCAGGATCTTTGAGATGGGGACTCACTTTAGGGATGACCAGTTCATAAATGTTCATGAATTTTATAGGTGGTTTTAGCTTCCTTTGTCCCTTTCACTCTGGAATGAATACATTGAAATTTAAAATTTCTGTAGGTCGTGATGTGGCAGTTCATATTTCATCTCAGATAGAGTTATCAGGCCATTTCCAAAGTACACAATGCTCAAGGAGGTGGTGGGGAGAGAATTTGGATCTCAAAGGCCCCTCAAAGGCCCATATGCTGGAGACTTGGTGGCCTTCCTGTGGTGCTACTGGGAGACAGTGAAACCTTTAGGAGGTGGGGTATAGGAAAAAAGTTAGATTCCTTGGTGTGTGCCACTGAAGGGGATTTTGGGGACCTCAGTTCATTCCTTCTCTTTCTCTTTGCCTCCTACTTACCATTAAGTGGTCAGTTTTCCCCTAGCATGTGCTTCTGCTATGAGGTAGGACCTTGCCGCAGGCTCAGAAGCAACATGGCCAAGTGACTATGGACTGAAACTTCTGAAACTATGAGCCTAAAGGAACCATTCCTCCTTTTTAAATCAATTATCTCAGATGCATTGTTCCAGTACCGAAAATATGACTAACACCGGGAAAGGGTGATTATTGCTGAGCAATAATTGGAACAAGCCGGGACTAGGAGGCCAGAGATGAGACACACAGGAGCAGGTGCTGGGGAAATAAAGGGGAGGCAATGGAGAACAGCCTTTTGGGGGCTCCAGAGTGGCCTGGCTGCTCAGTTTAGCTGAGTCTCAATACTACATTTTGGGGTCATGTAGGATCCAACATTTTAGTCTACATAATGTAAATGAGTATCTTGTAGAAATATTTATGTAGATAAACATCACTTACTGAGATTGTTGTTGGTCAAACATTGTGCTACGCAAGCAATTTTCATGCAAACAGTGGACATTTTCAGTTAAGAGATGGACAGTAACTGTTCTGGGCTTTGTGGATTGTGAGCTTTCTCTTCCTGGGTGTCGCCTCCGCTATCTTGGTGTGAAAGTCCCCACCAGTAATGAAGGAGCGAATGAATATGCTTGTGTTCTAAGGCGGTTTTGTTTATGGACTCAGAAACTTGAATTTTATGTAATTTTCACATCATAAAATATGATTCTTTGAATTTTAGTCAACCACTAAAAAAATGTAAAGATCATTGTCATCTGGTGGTTTGTCAAAAATAAGCGGTGGGTCAGACTTGTCTCGCATTCCATAGACGGCTGACCTCTGCTTTCTTTAAATTTTCACAGTGAACTTCATGGGGTGCTTACATTGTCCCATAAGGCGATGAGTATTACACAGATTTAATATTTATGTGAATCTCTGATAATCAGGTATTATCCCACCAAAAAGTTATAAGGACTTTTTTTTTTGCATATGTTCCTAATGCATTTAAACAAAAAATTCATATTACAGATGGTAGTAGAATAAAACAGTTAGACATTTTTGGTGTATTTTAAATATTATCGATATCACAGAAAGAAGGTACATTTATCTTATTTTTTATGATTTTAAGCATATTATTCTTACATTATTTGTTGACCTCTAACAAATCATTTGCTTTAGACTTCTTCATAAGATATGGTTTTGTTTGGGCTATGTTAAAACATGCTGGTTTCTCTTGAATATGCTTTAAGGAGAGAGGATGTAGCTTGTGGTGAAACCTGTGTGGGGTGAAACTGCCATCGTACCAGCAGTTGAGCGATGGTCATGTGTAGAGAATACAGATGCACCTGCTTGTCTGTGTGTACAGTGGTGCTCTCTGGGCAAAGCAGCCCTGGCTGAACTTTGCAAAGTCTAGAAGAGACACGAAGAGAGGTCTTCTCTCTTTCACACACTCAGTATGGTGCATAACTGATACCTCAGAGAGTTTAAATAAAACAACCATATGCATAAGAATTCACACTTATTTCCAGAATATTATATTTTATCCTGTAATGAAATTGCTTTATAATATGAATTTTTTGTTTAAATGCTTTAGATAGAATACAAACCAAATAATATTTCTTAAAACTGTATGCAATAAAGATCTGAGCCATTATAGATATTAGTTTTAGCTCTAAGTGTTCTTCTATATTTAAAAGTTTGAAAGTTCTTATTTAAATAATAGGCAATTAAAATATTTCAGAATGAATTAATTTGCACATGTCAAGGCATTTACACTGAAAGGGCTATATACAAGAATTTAAGAATCTCCTGTCCTGGGGCCGGGGATTTAGCTCAGTGGTTCTGGTGCCTGTTTTGTAAGCGCAAGGACCTGGGTTTGATTCCCGGTAACCACATACAATACTGGGCGTGGAGACTCATGCCCAGCAGCAATCAGCACCACATACCACTGTGCCAGGCCTGGTGGCTCATGCCTGTAATCCCAGCACTCGGGAGGCAGAGGCAGGAGGATTGCTGTGATGTGAGTTTGAGGCTGAGCTCAGGGCCAGCCTGAACTACAAAGTGAGACCCTGTCTCAAAAAACCTAAAAAAAAAAAAAAAAAAAATCTCGTGTCCTGATGGCCAACATGCCCACTCTTTGTATGTTCAAATAATCTAAATTATGCAATGTGGCCGTATCTAATTCCGTATCACAATATCACTGGGTAATTGTGCTTTCTATGAGAAAAATTTGTTCCAAAGTCAAAATGTCACCTTGCTGTCAAATAATCCCACAGATTACTCTAAACAGAGCTGGGGAGTTGTGCTGTGACTGGGAAGATGTGATGTGAATCCTGCTCATTACCTAAGACATGACTTCCATTGTAATTATCTACCTATCGCAATAGCTTCCTTCTGCCGCCTCCCGCTCACCTGCTGCCATACACTCATTAAGATTCGGCCAATTCAGCACCATTTGTACTGCTAACCCCTGAGCAAAATGGGGTCATTACTTCATTATGATGGATTTTATAATAACACAACAACTTACATCAAGGATTAATATTTCTCTTTTCTTCATTTATGGTTAAATTAAAAATTAGTCTAACACCTGGGTTCCATTATACTCTTGTTTTTCTGAACTTGTATCAGGAATTCAGTTGTCTCGGAGGGCACTTCAGAACCCTCTTGCCAAGGAAGAGCTACATTCCTCTCCCACTGGCGTCTACTTCAAAAACTAGAAAAATGTTTGGCATCATGTCAGATCTGAACAGAGGAAGCATTGGCAATACAAAATGAACCCAAGGAACACACAAGACGACTGCAGTTTTTGGAATTTGAGATTACACTAGCTGAAATTCCTAGCAACCTGTTCATTGTGGTGAGAAACTTGAGAGTGAGTTTGTATTGGTGTTTTTAACTGAAGTGTAAAGACTATGTTTGGGCTTTATTTTCATAATCCTTTCACATCTAGTAAGCCATTATGAACTGCTGTATTCCATGCAAAGAAGCACTTCACTTCCTCATAACGTGTTATGAAGTTTCTAGGTAGAGCATAGAATTATTAAGGCAAGACACTTGGAATAAGAAAGGGAGTTTCACTTTTAAAAACATCTCTCACTAGGAAGAATACCAAGAGGCGGGAAGATTAGCAAGTGGAACTCCGCTGCTTCTGAGAATCTCTGTTAGACTCTGACGGCTGTGCCGCTAGTTTCTTTTTGCTTTTCAAGCTACTCTGGAATATTGTTTAGAAATTCTCTGGTAACGAGTGAGACATTTTCTTCAGGTTTATCTTATGCTTCCGTGGCTGTCACTGAAAGTTTGCAGTCGCTTGGCATGCTTACAGTTGGTGCCATTAACAATGGAATAAAATCCCTCACAGTATCGGAGGAGTGAAGTCCCCAGATCCAGGCTATCCTTCATGCCTTTATTTATTTATTTTTTTATATCTTTATTGGTACATTAAATATACACATCATGATTGCACTCCATAATGGGGATTTGTACCAGTATAAGACACAACTTAATTCTCATTTTTTCCCATAGCCCCACCCCCCCCACCCCCCCATATATATAAAATTTGTTTCCTTACTTTTTTGTTACAATCTCAACATCATGCCTTTATTTTTGGCGTACACCATCATTATTCTTTATTGCTTTATTTTGATTTTCAGGCCATCTTTTAACTTAGGTACTTTCCCTGGGCCAAGTATTTCCTAGGGGCTCTGGATAGTATTTTAACACCCTATAACGTAGATGTCACAGTCTCTATTAGAGATAAGAAAACTGAAACCCACCAAGACGAAGCGATCCGCCTAAGCCCACACACTTGTGGAGTGATAGAGTCAGAATTAACAAGGGAATCTGTCGGAAATAAAGCAATGTTCCTTCCATCATGACATAGCTCAGTGCGCCATTCATTCTTAATATATCGAGACTAAGGAGGACAACAGCGGTGTACTTATCTCAGAAGAAAAAAGCACATATCAAGGGGCAATAACTGAAAGTGAATAAAAATCAAATGAATTTATGATTCTGTACAACACCACCTGCCCAAATCTACACCAGGCTTCTTTAGCGAGGGGTTTCTTCAGTGCCCTTAATAGGCCTCGGGTGTATTCTAAGTATAAAGTTGTCAGGATAGATAATTTTCAAAACCCGGAGCTTCTCGTTATCCTTACTTTTGGGCAAGACGGTTCCTTGCATCTGAGATTTGCAACCCCTGAACAGTGTGATATTGCAGTTCATCAAAGGTATATACTGTGAACGCTGCCTTGGAATAAGAACAGAGCGTGTGCCCCTTGTTCGTTTATTGACTCCCAGCTTTAGGTCTATCTTGCCTGCTCTGTGAAAATGGAGGTGGGCCCTGAAGGTGTTTCTCCTCTGCTACCGGACGTGACATTAAGTTTTGTCACCTGGGGGCGCTGGAGGAACACTGCTGTCTAGGCAGGCGCCTCCTTAGAGTGGTTGCGTCCTTGCTGGCAAGGGGGAGGGGCACGGCGTTCTTCAGTACCGAGTTCCTAAGAAGCGAGGCTTCCCCAGCGTCTGGCTTCTTTAGAGTAGGCTCTTCTAGCATTCGCCGGCTTCCCCGTCAGCGCCTTGTGCACTGTTGCCATGAGTTCCCGGCACGGAGTCTTCCCGCGGACGCCTTCCTCGGCTCTCCAGGGGGCGCGTCCCGCAAAGCTCCACCAGCCTGGCCCATGGCCACTTGTTTCTGCGCAGGGAGCATGGCTGTTTGCTCCAATGCGCAATCTCAGCTCCAGAGGAAAGGAAGCTCTGTTTCAGCCAAGGGTATTCTTTGTTTGTTTTTTTTCCCCTTCCTTGTTCTGCTTCTTACTAGCGTATCCTATCTTGCTATAATCTTCTATTATTGTTAATTTTTACTTGTTAAAAATATTATGTGGGGGCCAGTGATTTAACTCAGTGGTTCTGGCTCCTGCCTCGCAAGTGCAAGAGCCCGGGTTCATCCCTGGTAACCACATACAACAATGCTGAATGTGGAGACTCACGCGCACCAGCAATCAGAACCACATACCACAGTGCCGGGCGTGGTGGCTCATTTCTGTAATCCCAGCACTCGGGAGGCAGAGGCAGGAGAATTACTGTGAGTTCAAGGCTGAATTCAGGGCTGGCCTGAACTACAAAGTGAGACCCTGTCTCAAAACCGACCAACCAACCAACCAACCAACCCACCCTAAAAATATTATGTGGTGGGCCGGGGAGTTAGCTCAGTGGTTCCGGCGCCTGTCTTGCAAGCGCAGGGACCCGGGTTCGATCCCCGGTAACCACATACCATACTGGGCATGGAGACTCATGCCCAACAGCAACCAGTACCACATACCACAGTGCTGGGCGTGGTGGCTCACTCCTGTAATCCCAGCACTCGGGAGGCAGAGGCAGGAGGATTGCTGTGATGTGAGTTTGAGGCTGAGCACAGGGCCAGCCTGAACCACAAAAACCGAGACCCTGTCACAAAAAACCTAAAAAAAAAACCTAAAAAAAAAATTATTATGTGATTTGTGTCCCTTGACGGATGTATCTGGTTTATACATCTGGGAAGTAGGCAATTCCTAGATATTGCAGAAATACATAGTAGTCCAAGAAGAGGATAGGTAGCCTTGATATTAGATAGGTTTTTGAATAGAAAGATAATTTAAGGGATGGAGACATTGATTCTCTAAAGTTTTCCTATTTCACTTACAGAAAAGGCCATGCCTGTAATCCCAGCAGTGAGGAGGCTGGAACAGGAGGGTCACTATGAGTTGAAGGCTACGTACTGAGACCCTGTCTCAAAAAATGAACAGCCAGGGCCGGAGAGTTAGCTCAGTGGTTCCGGTGCCTGTCTTGCAAGCACAAGGAACTGGGTTTGATCTCCGGTTAACCACATACCATACTGGGCGTGGAGACTCATGCTCAGCAGCAACCAGTACCACATACCACAGTGCTGGCCGTGGTGGCTCACGCCTGTAATCCCAGCACTCGGGAGGCAGAGGCAGGAGGATTGGTGTGATGTGAGTTTGAGGCTGAGCTCAGGGCCAGCCTGAACCACAAAGCAAGATCCTGTCTCAAAAAAAAAAAAAAAAAAAGAACAGCCAAGAATCCCAGTGTCCTACAGGCCTGAAGTATGTCAGTTACCTCCTCATCTGTCACCGCTGACTACACTTCCAGCCGCTCTCTCGGTTGCTCCGGCCTGCGGCGCCAGCCCCGCGGGCCTCGCTGGGGTCTCCAGTGCCCAGGCGCCCGCTGCCTCCGTGCCTCGTGCTCGCTGCTTCTTCCTCCCCAGCACTTTCTCCCTGATGTCTGCCTGGCTTTTTCTCCCATGTAAGTCTTTGCTTCATTGGCACCTCAGCAGGGATTTACTTGAATACTCTTTAAATCTGTAAATTTGACCTGCTCTCCCCTATCAGCGTTTCCTTATTTAAAGATGCTCTGTAGTTATTTGTTCACTGGTCTCTTGTTTGCCTCCCTCTGACTGCAACCTAATTTAACCAAGGCAAGGACTTAAACATTGCTTTTTTAGTGCTGCACCCTTAGTTTTCAGAACAATGCTTAAATATTTCTTAATGAATGAATGAAGGAGGGAAGCTCTTGTATTATTTTACTGAATGTGATTTAATTTACATACTTTATAATTTTTAATGCAAGTTTTGGGCATGTGTATGCATCTTCAATGGCATAAGCAGAATTTCAGGAAGCATCTTCCTTGCTGGGCATGTTATATAATTATCGAATGAAGGATTGCTATGATTAACATGTATGTAAGTGGTGTTTTGTCTTAAAAATTAAGGATTGCAGTGGATATTTTCCTCCCATCAGCCCCTGCCTTGTGAACATTCGGTTTTGGTTTGGTGGGACTGTCACCCGGCCAGGGAGTTCAGAACTGTAAGAGTGAGGTAATGACGAAGTGGCCAGCAGTGTTTAGCTCTGTAGCACACCCTGCAGGAAGTCCAGTCTTGCTTCCATTTTTGTCTGGTTTTCCTAGATCTTGTCTTTTCTGAGGCTATTTATTCCATGCAACAGGCTCCGTTTTTCAGTGTTCCATTTTCTGAATTACCATTTCTTCCCATACAATTCTTGTCTGCTTAAGCTAGCTAGGCAGTTTCCACTTTTTGCAACCAAATCATCTTAACTGATAAAATAATTCATTGTAAAATTAGAGGAGAATTTGTATCTTATTATATAGATTGAATGTAATATGCCTGGTTCAGTTATTCTGCGGGAAATACACTTTTAAGATACTGAATATTTAACATAAAAATGCCAACTTTCAGCAATGTCCATCAATCCTGATAGACTGAAGGCGTTAAGGCAAATCAGATCAAGAAGTAGAAATGATGTAACTTCTGCTCACACTCTCTGAGACACAATACGCGATGTTTCAGATGCCTCTTCTGGATTGCTTGTCACCACTGGTAGTTTGGAATGAGTGATCGATGTCCCCAGGTGTTGGTTAAGAAAGGCTCAGTTGCAGAGGAACGAGAGAATTTGTAGTGAGCTCATGTACGAACACGGCATGATGTGGGCTTGGCTGCGCAGGCAGCGTCTGCATTCTATGATCGATGGAATATAAAGGAAAGTGTCTTCACATATCCCATTTCTGAAACTGTTTTCTGGCACAATGAAAAGGCTAAGATATCTCCTGGTGATGAGGTTAAGTAAGCTGGCACATTTTTCAGTTCAAATTAATTCAAGATAGCTTCATAATACATACTGTAAATCATTGTTAACGTACGCTAAACTTTGGTAAAGAAAATCTAATGCCTGTGGGAGACAAAGTAGAGTATTAGAAAAATACACTCCCTTTAGTAGAGGCATTTGTGATCAAATAACTTTTTTTTCCCTTGAAAATGGGTAAAGATGTTCAATGGATCACACATACAAGTAAATTTTGTTAGATTAGCTTCTATTTTGATGACAATCATCTTTTTTTCTTTTTATCATTTATTTTTTGTAGAGCTAGTTACTTAAATTACTCATAAGGCCAGTGCACTTGACCACTGAATTACATCCTTAGTCCTTTTGTTTTTTATTTTGAGACAGGGCCTTAATGAATTGGTGATTCTCCTCCCTCAGCCTCCCAGGTGCCCGAGGCTGTGTGTGTTCTCCTGTGCCCAGTACGTACACATGGATCACCTCCTTTCTTCTTTTTCCCTCTCAATCTTTACAGAATACTGGGGTTTGATGGAGTATTTTCATACATCCTAGTAGTCCAGAACTACACACACATGTGCGTTAGTCATTTGTTTTGAATGATATAGTAGATAATAGGAATTTCAGAAGAGTCTGTTTCATTAAATTCTTCCATTACAGCAATATATTGTTACCTAACCAAAACAACCAATGTTTCCTAAAAGAGGCTGCTGAGGTGAGTTTGGAAATCAAATGTAAACATTGTTGTTTTTTTTTTTTTTTTTGAGACAGGGTCTTGCTTTGTAGTTCAGGCTGGCCCTGAGCTCCTTCCTCCAACTCACATCACAGCAATCCTCCTGCCTCTGCCTCTGGTATGTGGTACTGGTTGCTGCTGGGGTGACTCTCCACATCCACTATTGTTATGTGGTTACCGGGGATTGAACCTGGGCCCTTGCACTTGCAAGACAGATGCTGGAACCACTGAGCTAAATCCCTGGCCCATAAACATTCTTTTACTATGAAAAGTTTTACATAAGGGAGGGGGAGAGAAAGAGGGAGAGCATGGAGGAAAGGAGAGGAAGAAGGAAAGAGGAAAGGGAGAAGAAGAGGGAGAGGGAGGGAGGGAGGGAAGGAAGCAGAGAGAAGAGAGAGACAGAGAGAGATATGTTCCGTGGTGTGTATTGGAATCCCATGAAGGGATCACTAAAGCTCGGACTGCAGGCTAGGTAAGGCGGTGTATGCCTGTGATCCCAGCTACTCTGGAGACAGGAGAATCAAAAGTCAGACTCCAGCCTAGAAACTTAGTGAGGATGTGTCTTAAAAAACGAAAACAAAAACAAAACAAACTGGTCTGGAGAAACTGTTCAGTGACCCTAGGTTTAATCCCTAGTACCACAAACAAACAAAACCAATAAAACCAAACGAAATATATTGCTGGGCTCCATCTCCAGAGTTTCTGGTTGAATAGGTTGGGAGCATGGCTTTTCATTTCTAATAAATTGTTAGATGCTGCTGATGCTTTGGGCTCAGGGAACGTGTGTGGAGAATTGCTAGTGTAGTGAGTCCCATTCTCAGTTAATTATTGACTGGTGACCAATCTTGTTCTGTTTATAGTGCCCGCTCTCATTCCCTTTATCTTCAATAGAAGGTTTAATAGCAAGGTCCATCTAATTTATACTTTCAGCCATAAGCCTTCTGCATCCATCTCTAAAATAGAGTCCAGCAAAATCCACTGAGTTGTTTGTTTTTGTAAATCGTGTTCTATGTTCACACAGCCTCACCCATTTATTTACGTGTCATATGTGGCTGCTTTCAGGCCACAATGTCATGACTGAGTAGTTGTAATAGAAACACAAGCCTCAAACATTTACTAGTCGGCTTTTCTGGAAGTGTTGCACAATGTACAATGCTATTAGTCAACTAAAATAGGAAAAGTGGGCCAGGGATTTAGCTCAGTGGTTCTAGTGCCTGTCTTGCAAGTACAAGGAACCGGGTTCAATCCCCGTTGACCACATACAATACTGGGTGTGGAGACTCATGCCCAGCAGCAATCAGTACCACATACCACAGTGCCGGGTGTCGTGGCTCATGCCTGTAATCCTAGCACTCAGGAGGCAGAGGCAGGAGGATTGTTGTGATGTGAGTTTGAGGCTGAGCTCAGGGCCTGAACTACAAAGCAAGACCCTATCTCAACAAAAAACAAAAAACAAAAAAAAAAAGGAAAAGTTTGTGCATCTAAAAATTAACATAAATGTCTTAATGTCATAAAATACCTAGTAATATTAAATTTCCTTAATTGATACATTTAAAAAAAACTGGATTTGTTCAAATCAAGACTAAATCAGATGCACACAATTTACTGGTTGATTTGTCTTTTTCTGTTAAGACTCTCTGGATACGGGCTGGGGAGTTAGCTCAGTGGTTCCAGCGCCTGTCTTGCAAGCGCAAGGGCCCGGGTTCGATTCCCCGGTTACCACATAACAATACTGGGTGTGGAGACCCACACCCAACAGCAACCAGTACCACATACCACAGTGCCGGGCGTGGTGGCTCACGCCTGTAATCCCAGCAC
>PVIR01045609.1:0-10640 GCA_004026965.1 Petromus typicus
ACTTCTATTTATATATGATTTGATTTTGTTTTATTAGTACGTTTCATTACACGTTCATAATCAATCTTAATTCTTTTCACTCGTCACTGATTTTCCAGCAATTCCTTTATCCCCTTCCCACAAAAGACTTAACTCCCTGGTTTTCTTTAACTACCTTTCATTTTACTACTTAAATTTCTATATGATAAACCACATGATAATTAATGTAGAGCATTTAATATATTTCACTTCACATATGACTTCTCGCTACATCCATTCTCCTACAAGAGACTCAAATTAATGTTTCTGTATAGCAACATAGTATTATATTGTGTATTAATATTACATTTTCCTTATCTATTCATCATCTATGAATATACATACAGCTTTCAAGGTTTAACTATCTTGAATTTTGCTACAATACATGTGAATATGCTTGTATTACTGCAAAAGTATGTATTTAACTCTTTGAGAAATATACATAGAAGGAGAATAGTTGGCTCTAATGGAATTATTAATTTTAGTTTTGAAAAATCTATGTAATTATTTTAGAGTGGTCATACAATTTTCCATTACCCCAAGAATATAGAAGTATTCCTTTTTCTCACATCACTTTAGAATTTATTAGTGTTTGATTTCTTTATGATAGATACTTTTTCTGGAATAACTTAGAATCTCAATTTTGTTGGAATTTGTATTTCTCTTATGACCAACGAAGTTCAAAGTTTTTCTTATACTCATTTATCATATATATTTCTACTAAGAATTGTCTATTCATCGTAATAGCCCATTTGTAAAAAATCTTTATTGGTACATTACATACACGCATCATGATTGCACTCCATGGGATTTGTAACAGTATAAGACACAACTTAATTCTCATTTTTTCCCATAACCCTACCCACCCAATTGCCCCCATATCAGTAAAATTTACTTCCTTTCTTTTTTGTTATAATCTCATTGTTTTTCCCACTTCACTCTATTCTACATTGAGCATTTTCTATTTCACAATATATAACAAACAATTCTAGGACACATTTACATCTTTATTCTCATAACAGAGAAAAGATGCGATGTGAACCTATCTGTGACCTATTTATTTCATTTATGAGGATATCCTCAAGGTATGTCCATTTAAGTAGAAATGATTCAAACCTATCATTTTTTATGGCAGAGTAATACTCCATCCTGTAGAAGATCCACAGCTTTTTTATCCAGTTTTCAGTTGATGGACACTTGGGTTGTTTCCAAGATGTAGCAATCACAAATTGGGCTGCTATAAACATGGGTGCACATATGTCACTGTGATAAGAGTCTTTTAATTCTTGTGTGTATATACCTAGCAGGGCAATGACTGGGTCAAATGGGACCTCCAATCCTAGCTTTTTGAGGAATCTCCAAACTGATCTCCACAGGGGTTGTACGAGTCTACAGTCCCAACTTAGTAGAGAAGGGTTCCTTCTTCTCCACAGCCTTGCCAACATTTATTGCTGGCTAACCCTGACATGGCAGCCATTCTTTGTGGAATTAGATGAAATCTCAGTTTTTTCATCTGCATCTCTCGAATGACTAATGATTCTGAGCATTTCTTCATATGCTTCTTAGCTGCTCTTACTTCTTCCTCTGAAAAATATCTGTGCATTAAAATGCCCATTTTTGAATTGGGTCTTTAAATTTGGGTGGGCTGATTTTTCTTGAGCTCTTTATATATCTTAGATAGTAACCCCTTTGTCTGAGGAACAGCTGTTAAAGATTTTTTCCCACATTGTTGGTTGCATTTTTGCTCTGTTAGTGGTTTCCTTTGCTGTTCAGAAGCTTTTTAAAAGTATGAGGTCCCATTTGCTGATTTCTTCTGCCAATTCTTGTGCTATAGAGATTTTGTTCAAGAGTCTTTCCCTAAGCCAATGTCTTTGAGAGTTTTACCTAACCTGTTTTGCAGTAGGTTTAGAGTCTGTTTTAATACTTAGGTCTCTTATCCACTTTGATTTTAGCTTGGTACATGGTGAAAGAGTTAGATCTAGTTTTAGTCTTTGGCAAGTTAAAGCCCAGTTTTTCCAGCACCATTTGTTAAAGAGGCTATCTTTCCTCTATTGAGGATTTTTGGCTCCTTTGTCAAAGATGAGGTGGCTCACTGTATCTGGAGTAGTTTCTGGATCTTCTAGTCTACTCCATTGATCCTCAGGTCTGTTACTTTGCCAGTACCATGCAGTTTTTATCATGGTGGCTTTATAGTACATTTGTAGGTCCGGAGTTTTAGTACCCCCCACCATTTCCCTGTTGCTTAGAATTGCTTTGCCTCTTCTAGGTTTTTTGTGGTTCCAGATGAAAGATTGGATTTTTTCTCTAGATCTGTGAAATATGCTGTTGGGATTTCAATCGGGATTGCGTTGAATCTGTATAGTAGTGTTGGGAGTATAGCCATTTTGATGATATTTGTTCTTCCTACCCAGGAGCAAGGTATGTCTTTCCATTTTTTGATATCATCTTGTATCTCCTTTTTCAGACTGCTATAGTTTTCATAGTAGAGGTCTTTCACCTCCTTTGTTAGATTGATTACTAGGTATTTTATTTTCGGAGGTGCTATTGTGAAAGGGACTGACTCCCCAGTTTCTATCTCAGAGGGTCTACTGTTTGTATATACAAAGCCTATTGCTTTTGAATGTTGACCTTGTAACCAGCTATGCGGCTAATTTTGGCAACTAGATCCAGCAGCTTTTTAATTGAGTTTTTAGGATCCTATAGATAGAGTATCATGTCATCTGCAAATAATGACAATTTAACTTCTTCTTTTCCAATCTTTATTCCTTTTACTTCTTTCTCTTGCCTAATTGCTATGGCTAATATTTCCTGAACTATATTGCACAGAAGTGGTGAGAGAGGACACCCTTGTCTTGTTCCTAATCTTCGTGTGAAAGGTTTCAATTTTTGACCATTTAGTATGATGCTGGCTGAAGGTTTCATGTAGATAGCTTTTATTAGTTTGAGATACAGACCATCTTTTCCGACCTTCTGTAGGGTTTTGAACATAAATGGGTATTGTACTTTGTCAGCCGCTTTTTCTGCATCAATTGAGATGACCATATGGTTTTTGTCCTTGAGTCTTTTAATATAGCATATAACATTTATCAATTTACGTATGTTGAACCATTCTTGTATAACTGGGATGAAACCAACTTGGTCAGGGTGTATAATCTTTTTGATAATTCTCTGTATTCTGTTTGCCAGGATCTTACTGAGGATTTTTGCATCAATGTTCATTAGAGATATTGGCCTGTAGTTCTCTTTTTTGATTGGGTCTTTCTCTGCTTTTGGAATCAGGGTAATGGTTGCTTCCAGGAATGAGTTTGGGAGTACTGCTTCCCTTTCAATTTCATTAAAGAGTTTAAGAAGTAGAGGCACTAACTCTTCTTTAAAAGTTTTATAGAATTCAGCAGTAATACCATCAGGTCCAGGGCTTTTCTTCATTGGCAAGTTTATAATTACATTTTCAATTTCACAGATTGATATTGGGGTATTTAATATTTCTATATCTTCATTATTCAGCTTTGTAGGTTCATATGTGTCTAAAAATCTGTCCATTTCTTGTGCATTTTCCATTTTTTTAAGTATAAATTTTCAAAATAGGTGTTTGTTATCCTCTGGACTTCCTCTGGGTCAGTAGTAATTTCTCTGTTCTCATTCCTAATAGCATAGATATAGGCCTTTTCCTTCATTTGTTTAATAAGATTGGCTAAGGGTCTATCAATTTTGTTTATCCTGTCAAAGAACAAACTCTTCAATTCATTGATTTTTTTTTGTACCATTCTCTTGGTGTCTTTTGCATTAATTTCTGCCCTGATCCTTTTAGTTTCTTGCCTAGTGTGAGCTTTGGGTTTGTCTTGCTGCTCTCTTTCTAGTCGCTTGAGGTTCAGCATTAAATTGTTTATTTGAGCTTGCTCCATTTTCTGGATGTAGGCCTTCACTGCTATGAATTTTACTTGTAGAATTGCTTTCATTGTGTCTATATGTTGTATTGGGTCTATCGTTTAGTTGTAAGAACTATTCAGTTTCCTCTCTAATTTCTTCTGTGACCCATTGGTTGGTCAGCAGAGTGTTCTGTTTCCATGTGTTTGTGAGGATCCTGGGCTTTCTTTTGCTATTCAGCCTGCTGTTATACTCAGTCCATAGACACTCTTCTGGCATGGGCCTGGAGGCCAGTGGCCTCCGACCCTGGCATGACTGCAATGGTGCAGGCCGCCATCTCTGCCGCTCTGCTCATTGTTTTACTCTGTCCCTGAGTGCTCTTCCAGCATGGGCCTGGAGGCTGGCAGGCTCCAACCCCAGCGTGACTGCAATGGCGCCTACCGCCTCCTCCCTGGCGCTGCCCGCTGTTATACTCAGTCCTTGCGGGCTCTTCCAGCCTGTTTCCTTCTTTTTTAACCCTCAAATCTTATGTACTTAGAAGGTGAAGAGTTGTATGGAGGGCAGGGGAATGGGAAAAAATGAAAATCAATATGTATCATGTAGTGGTACAAGCCCTCGAAGTGGAATGTGATCATAATATACATATAAATATGTATAAATATATAAATATATTTATGTATGGTATGAATAAAAATAAATTCTGCTAAATAATTTGATCAGTATTGGCGTTAGATCTGTCATCAAGACTTTGGAGAATTCAGTACTAAATCCATCAAATGCAAAGCTTTCCTTTGTGAACTTATTTCTTCTGATTAAATTTCATCATCTTTGATTGGAATCCTCTGAAATTTTACATTTTCTTGGCTCAGTTTCAGTAACTAGATTTACCTAGGAACCTATTGCAACCTTTTGAATTCATGAATTTGTTGGAGTACCGGTTCTCCAAGTACTAGCGTCTGGATTTCATCACAATTTCTCCTTTTTATTTCTGATTGCATTGATATATATCTTTTCTATTTTTGATCAGACTGGCTAAGTGCTCTTCTGCTTTGTTATTTTTCCAGATCATTAGCTCTTCAATACATTAAATCTTTGTAATTTTTTTGTCTCAACTTCATGAATAACTACTGTGATCTTCATAATTTGCTTCTATACTGGCGATGAATTGGATTGGTCTTTTTGTAGGGTCTTAATGTATACCATTAGACTACTTATTTGTGCTTTCTGTATTTTTCTGTTGTGGTCATTGGCAGCTATAAATTTTTCACTTGGAGAGCATTCATTGTGTCCCATGGCTTCTAGCATATTGTTTTGACATTTGCATTTTATTCTAGGAACTAATGTTTTTCTTGGGCTTCATTATTGTGTTTTCTTTTGTTTTGAGACAAGGTCTCACTATTAGCTCAGTAGCTGTGAACTCACTGTACAGGTCAAGCTGTCATCAAACTCACAATAATCATTCTGCCTTAGCTTCCTGAATTCAGTGATTACAAGCATGCACCACCACACTAATCACCGTAAGGGTTCATTTCTAACAGACTGATCATTCAAAAGTGTATTTTTTATTTCCATATGTTTGCTTAAATTCTGTTGTTTTTGCCATTTATTTCTAGTTCCAGTTTACTGTGATCTAATACTATTCATACAGTATTTTTATTGTTTCGCATTTACTTAGCCATGCTTTATGGGATATAACGTGGTGCATTTTGGGAAAAAAATCTGCTTTGACGTGAATGTGTATTCCATTGTCAGAAAGACCACTCATATATTGATTAAGTGCATTTGTTTGAAGATATGGTTCACATATAACTTTTGTTGTTGTTATTTTCTTGTTGAGCTTTCTACTTGTGTTGTGGAGTATTGACAACCCCCACTGTAATTCTGTTGAAGTTTATGGGTCTTTGAAGTCTAGCAGTTTGTTTTTATATGAAGTTCAGTGCACTGGTGTCTGGTGCATAAATGTTTACAGTTGTTATCTTCTCTTATTCCCTTGTTCTCTGAACCAGTATGAAGAGTTCTTCTTTGATTCTTTTCATATGTTTTGACTTGATATGCAATTTCTCTGAAAGTATGACAGATATTCTTGCTTACTGTCAAGATCCTTTTGCTTATAATACTATTTACATCTTTTTATTTTTACTGTATATATTTATATATGGATTAGATGTCCTTCTTGGATACAACGTGCCATGGGGTGTTGTTTTTATTTTTATCCACTCTGCCAGTCTGTGTCTACTGATTGTGGACTTGAGACCATTCACATTGTGAGTTATTACTGAAATGCACTGACTTTTTCCTGCCATGGCACTGTTTCCCTCTTGTGTACTGCTCCCCCTGCCAGCTGTACTCATCTTAATATGAATTTTCTCATTATTGGCTTCATTGTCTCTTTTAGTGTATCCTTTAGATTTTTTTGAAGTGCAGGTTTTGGGTCATGAATTTTTTAAGGTTCTCTTTGTTAGGGAAATACTTTATTTATCCATCTATTTTGAAATATAGTCTTATAAGATTTGTTAGTCTGAAGTGAAAGCTGTATTCATTTAGGGCTTAGAAACATCACTCCATGTTCTCCATTTATGTTGGGAGGTAATTCTGCTATAATTATAATGAATTTAACTTTAAAGTGACTTAATTTTCTCTAAGAGCTTTAAAGATTTTGTCCTTGCATTGGATTTCTAGAATTTTGACAGTGATGTAACTGGAGAACTCCTTTTCTGATCATGATAGTTGGAGTTCAGTAAACATTTAACAGTATCTCAATTTCCTGACATTTGGAAAATTTTCAGTTATTCTATTTGTAGACAAATGTGTGCCATTTGTGCTATCCTCTTATTTTTCACTTATTCCAAATAATTTTATATTAGCCTTTGTATCATCTATCAACAAATGCACTCATATTCACTAATCTTTTGTAAATTTTAAAGTTTCTGTCAGTATATGGTGATGTATATAAATATAGTCTTCTAGTTCTCACACTCTTCACGTTGGTCATATCTGTTCCATATATTTTCAAACCAATAGTTCAGCTCAGGCATTTCTCTTTGGTACATTGTCATGGATTCTAATTCTATTTTTAAATGATCATTCTTGTTTTGTATTCATTTTGTTCAGTCTAGCTACATTTTTATTAGTTCCTTTTATAAACATACTGATCATTTTGTATATTAATTCCATAGTCTGTTTAGTTATATCATCTTTAATCTGGCTAGCCCCCATACTGATCTGTTATTAATTCATTTCTTACCACTCCATACAATTAAACAGTCAGATTTTTTATTTTCTTCCAATGGCCCATTGAGGACTTGTCAATATTTTAAAACATTTTTTCTCCTTGTTTTCACAATTTTCATAAGTGCATGTGCATACATTTGTGTGTCTGTATGTGTATGTGTGTATGTGTGTGTTTGTATTTGTGTGTGCTCAGAGTTGAGAGATCACTATAGTGGAAAAACATTTTGGCTAGCAAGGACAGCTCTTCAGTTAATAGCTCCTTTCCAGTAACTAATGCATTCAGAAAAGAGCAAAGTATAGGCTCTTTTTTCTATAACAAATCCAACTCCCTCCATTTATGATGGGAAAGCTGTAGGAAAATTGATCCAGCACTAAGATTCTCAGAAATGGACCACAGTGTTGTTAATAACAGCAAGATGTGCAACTAAAGCACATGAATAGCAGTAGGTATGTCATTTTGGCACTAGCAACAAAATAAGGAATAATAAGAGAATCAAAGAAAAATTAGATGAGACATGTAAGAACCAGTAAAACTCATTATTTTACCACCTTTAACAACTCTCAGAAAAGAGAGCTGATGTCATAATACAGGTAGAAAGACTGAGCAGATATTGGCATTGTATCACAAATAATAATAGAAAATAATTCAAATATAATAACAGGCAAGTGAAGATATAAAGATTAATAAAGCTTAATAGTATTAACAAATATATACTGGATAGTAAAGCAGAAAATGAAAGAAATAAAATTTGAAAAGAAACACTGATAAGAAAGAGAAAGAGAAAAGTGAGATAATGCTTTATATTAAACAATAAAATAAAACTGAATAAAAATTTGATAAAAGTAGTGGGAAACAACAAAAAAGAAAACAGATGAAGACAAACCAAACAAAAAAGAGAACAACATCCCTCCCCCTAAAGTCAACCAGAAATCAGTCAAAATATTCCTCTGTGTTTTGGAATGAAAGGTTTCATTGTGGGGTTTGCTTTATTGAAATCCACACAATATGAAGAAGTCACTTGATATAACGAATCACTATGAAGTTCTATTTTAATGCCACATTCATGTTTTTCCATGTAAATGCTGAGTACTGCTCTGCCTTTGCATCTGTAAATGGTCAGTCATATGATTTCTGCTCTAAGGTGGCATGAACTCCTACCACTCCCATTTTCCATACTCCTCCATGTGTACGAATCACTGTTTTCTCTACCTAACTTTTGTGGCCTCTGAGTTTTTTATACCCCTTCCCCCACCCAAATTCCTTTATGCATACATCCTAGGCTGAGGTAACCATCAAAGATAGTCTGAACCTATAGTCACACTGAGAGTTGGGAAAAAAATGTCACTGAAATTTGGACGTAGTCAGTGGAGTCAGTTGGATGTTGTCAAAGACTCCTTTAGATTTAATGCCTACATTTAAAAAAAATTAAACCTTTATTGATCCATTATGAAAACACATCATCATCACATTCAACATTGAGAGTTTGTATCAGAATATGACAAGAATTGATTCTCATTTTCCCCTTCCCCCACCCACCCTGCAACCCCCTACATATATGATCTTTGTTTCCTATTTTCTTAATACTGTCACATTCTTTTTCCCCTTGTTATTTACCTTACACTCTCTTTCCTTTTAAATATTTTCTATTTCTCAATAGGAACTATACATACTACAACTCAATCACAACTTCATTTTCTCATACCAGAGAAAAGATACGATAATTACACATCTGTGACCTATTTATTTCACTTATGAGGAAGTCCTCAAGGTACATCCATTTGAGTATGAATGACTCAATCTTATCACTTTTAATGACAGAGTAATATTGCATTCTATAAAAGAACCACATCTTCTTTATCCAGTCTCCAATTGATGGGAATTTGGGTTGTTTCTAAAATTTAGCAATCATGAACTGAGCTGCTATAAACATGGGTGCACATATGTTGCTGTGACATGAATCTTTCAGTTCCTTTGTGTATATACCTAGCAGAGTGGTGGCTGGGTCAAATGGAACCTCCAATCCTAATTTTTTGAGGAATCTCCACACTGATCTCCACAGAGGTTGTATGAGTTTACATTCCCACTAACAGTGGAGAAGGTTCTTTTTTAATGTCTATGTTTTTAATCTAGCTCCCTCTAAAAGTTGAAGATGACTGAACTGGCTTTTTCAAAACAGAGGATGAATGGATTCTTGTGTCCTTCTGGCCTCAGTATAAACTTCTCAGGGGGTCTATGTCTGACCAACATCCTCTCCATGATTTTATGTGTACATCTCCCATGTAGTTACTCAAGCAGAATAAGTCCAGAAACTCTGAATTGTAAGTATTCGATACTTGTTCTGTAGTTCAGGCTTGAATAATTTCCTTTTCTCAAAATGGTTCCTGATGAAGCTTCTCAAATATGATGGACACTATGCTGCACTTCTTAACTCTAGGCTATAGAAAGGTTGCTAATTTCATAGTAAAATCCCATAGTGTTTTTGCAGCTTACCATAACCATGATTTTTCTTTAGGACAGTGCTGCCATCTCAGTCTGTGATTTCTCCCTGGAGTCTCAAAGCCCTCTGGGTTTACCTTGATTCAGCAGTCATGTCTGGCTTCTAAGGGGTCAGGAGAACATTCCAAATTATTTTCTTTACTCTGAGTTGTGTTCAATTTTCCTGGAGTCTCTGTAATTTCTAGTTTTCCTCTTGGCTATGCTGTGCTTTGTATCTTCTTTAACTGATGTTTTCCATATATCTGAGTTCCAGTCCAGGACTGGGTGCATTTTGCTTTCGGTCTATACTCTGACATTTTTAATCTCTTGAGTTTTATAAATCTGGGATTTTGTGTATGTTGCTTTTTTGTTTGTTTGTTTAGTTTGTTTCAGACACGGTTTCGCTTTGTAGTTTAGGCTAGTCCTGAACTCAGCCTCAAACTCAGCAATCCTCTTGCCTTTGCTTCCTGATTGCTGGGATTACAGGCCTGAGCACCATGCCAAGCAATGGTATGTGGTACTGATTGCTGGTGGGCATGAGTCACCATGTCAGACATTGTTGTATGTGGTTACCGGGGATCGAACTCAGGATCTTTCTCTTGCAAGGCAGACATTGAAAATGCTTAGCTAAATCCTAGGCCATATGTTGCTTTTCTTAAAGATGGATCTTTAATATTTAATAGAATATAGTAATTCAAAATTTTTCTTGGTTGTCTCATAAAATTACTTTGCTTTTAATCATATTTCTGACTTACTTTGGATAATCAAAAACCAAATTAAACTTTCCTTTCTTTTTAGAAATTCAATTTTCTGGGCCGGGGAGTTAGCTCAGTGGTTCCGGCGCCTGTCTTGCAAGCGCAAGGACCCGGGTTCGATTCCCCGGGAACCACATAACAATACTGGGCGTGGAGACTCACCCCAGCGGTCAACCAATACCACATACCACAGTGCCGGGCGTGGTGGCTCACGCCTGTAATCCCAGCACTCGGGAGGCAGAGGCAGGAGGATTGTGATGTGAGTTTGAGGCTGAGCTCAGGGCCAGCCTGAACCA
>PVIR01045610.1:0-10610 GCA_004026965.1 Petromus typicus
CTGTAGTAACAGCCCCGAAGTCCCAGGGGCCTTGAAACAATGGTTTCCTACATGTCCACTATAGGTTTGGTGGTGTTCTCATTGATGTCCCCCTCCAGCAGAGGTCCAGGCTAAGGGAGGTGTCATTCCTATGCTTTTAAGATCTCCAGGCAGAGTTGGGGTGCGGCTTGGTGGTAGAACACTCACCTAGCATAATCAAAGCCCTGGGTTGCACCCCCAGCACCTCAAAGAAAAAAAAATTCCAGGCAAGTGAGAATATTGCCCCTGACCAGAAATGCCATCAATCATACCTGTAAGCCACATCTAAATGTGAGGGGGCAAGCAGATGCAATCCACCCATGTGCCTTGACACACGGAACTGAAGTATATGCTCATAGTACCCAACTCCAAAGGCAAAAATATAGCCTGGGTCATGGTAACCTACGAGAGCACAGCAGGCCAGCAAAGGGCACCGACACACAGAATCAGACTGTTTCATTTTAAATTCTGTAGTGAGGGAAAGGACATCAAGGTTTTGCCAGATGCTAGGCAAGTGCTCTAACCAAGCTACATCCCCAGCCCAGTCAATCTCACTCTGCCCTAAAGTTATAAGCCACCTTTCAGAGCCACCTGTCATGGTTTGAGGAGTTAAGATACGCAGGGTGCCAGAAGCAGTGCCTGGCACGTAGGAAGAGCTGCAAGCATCACCAGGGACCTGGGTGACTAGGTAAAGGACTGTTAAAACTGAAGCTCAGGGCCAGGATGCACTGCACCTGCCTTGCAAGTACAAGGTCCCAAGTTCAATCTCTGGTACCGGAAAACAGCGGATCGGGTCTCAGCCTGCCGGGTGTAGATGAGTGATCAATGCTATCGATATTTGCAGGAGGTACAGGATGGTCAAGAGCACGGGTCCGGGAGCCATATGGTCAGGGTTTAAGTCGGCTCTGCCGTTAACCTCCTGTGCGACTCTGGACAAGTTCCTTCACCCCGTGTACTCCAGTTTCCCATCAATAAAATGAGGATAACAGCAGGACATCTGCAGTGATGAAGCTGAAGAAATAAAGCAGTTGCCACTTTATCAGTGCCCTTTTCGGTTAGCTGTTTTTATTACTTATGCCCTCCATTTGCATTGAAAGTAACAAAACTGGGGCTGGGGAGTTAGCTCAGTGGTTCCGGCGCCTGTCTTGCAAGCGCAAGTACCCAGGTTCAATTCCCCGGTAACCACATAACAATACTGGGTGTGGAGACTCACGCCCAGCAGCAACCAGTACCACATACCACAGTGCCGGGCGTGGTAGCTCACGCCTGTAATCCCAGCACTCGGGAGGCAGAGGCAGGAGGATTGTGATGTGAGTTTGAGGCTGAGCTCAGGGCCAGCCTGAACCACAAAGCGAGACCCTGTCTCAAAAAACCTTAAAAAAAAAAAAAAAAAGAAAGTAACAAAACTGGTTCACAGTTCTTTTCTCCCAGTGTAACTGAGGCAGAAGAGAGGGGACGACGAACACAAGTGAGGCACTTCTGGAGCCACGAAAACGTTTAGAGATGGGTCTGGGCAGGGCTTTTCCTACCTGTCAGTGCCACTTGTTTTTTTTAGATTTTTTGAGACAGGGTCTCGCTTTGTGGTTCAGGCTGGCCCTGAGCTCAGCCTCCAACTCACATCACAGCAATCCTCCTGCCTCTGCCTCCTGAGTATTGGGATTACAGGCGTGAGCCACCACGCCCGGCGCTGTGGTATATGGTACTGGTTACCGCCCAGTAAGGTATGTGGTTACCGGGGATCAAACCCCGGTCCTTGCGCTTGCAAGACAGGCGCCGGAACCACTGAGCTAACTAACTCCCCGGCCCGAGAATTCTCACTTGTCCTCAGACCTTCCTGAAATGTAAAAGTAGGAATAATAATTTTATTGAATTATTTTTCCAGTACCGGGCATCAAACTCAGGATCCTGTGCTTGCCAGGCATGTGCGGCACCACTGAGCTACACCCCGGGCCTTTTTTTTGTTCCTTTGAACTCCAATTTGTTTATTTCAGAAAAAAATTGAAGTAGGAGATCAAAATATTTCTGAGTGGAACTTGAACAGATGGGTAATTTGATTTGTATTTCACCAGTCTAGTCTGGGCTCCAGCTATGCAGGGCTGGGGACATCCTCTTTTTCCTTCCCCATCAGGCCACAAGCAAACATCCTATTCTAAAATAAAACCATTTCACTTCTAAACCCGACCTTTCAGTTCTTTTGATCTCAACCCACAAAATGAAATACTTTTTGTTGGGCCTGAGTACAAAAACCCCAAACGGAAACAAAAGTTTCATCCGTTTGGACTTAAATGTGTCATACATTCTGATTTTTTTTTTTTTTTTCTTTTTGAGACAAGAATAGTTCAGCCTGGCCCCCAACCCACTATGTAGCTCAGGCGAGTCTGGAATTCACAGCAATCCTCCTGCCTCTGCCCGAGTACTGGGATTACAGGCGTGAATTACCACGCCTAGGCACAGCGGTACCGGTTACCAGGGACCGAACTCAGGACCTTGTGCTTGCCAGGCAGACACCGGAACCGCTGATCTAAATCCTCGGCCCCACTACCGGCCGTTAAAAAGAACTGCTCAGTTTAAAGACCAGCTAGTTCGATTTTTCACTCTACAGGTGTTTAATTGAGCTCGAGAAGTTAAACCACTTGCCCAGCAGCAGCAGAGCTAATAAGTGGCACGGTTTGGACTGGACGTTTAGAGCCAACAGCTGTTGAATGCCTCTGTATTGGGTCCTTGAATCGCATTCATTTAATATAGTACTCACTGTGATCCTATGAAACAGCTAATATTCATCCCATTTACAGACGAGGAAGCAAGTCTTGGAATTAGCGAAATGACAGTCTCAAAGCGCCCAGCAGCAGACCCAGATCTGACGGTCCACTGGACCCGAAAAGAAAGTAATTAGCAAAGTGGGTCCGTGCAGCGATAACGCATGTTTTCTAGTCCCCAGGGCCTTGTCACCTCGCAGCTTCTTTCCACCAGCTCCAAAGAAACGTGGTGGTCAAAGAAGGGAGTCCAGACTTTCTCTTGGGAGGGAAGGAGTCGACCCTGGCACCGCCATCTCCTCCAAACACCCGCCGCATCCCTCTGCCTTTCAATTTCTCCACTGGGCGAATGAGAGCGTCCGTCTCCAGCCCGGAAGGAGTCCACCGGAAGGCGCACGTCAAGCGTCAATCCCGGGCCCGCCCCCTTCTCCGGCGCATGCGCCATGCTGGGCGCCTTTTACGACGCTGGGCGTCGCGGCGCTTGGCGGCGGGAGCGGAGCTGGGTGGACTCGGCGGCGATCGTCGCTGCGGTTGTGCCAAAGGAGCGCGCGAGTGGCGACGTCGCCATGTCGCACGGTCACAGCCACGGCGGGGGCGGCTGTCGTTGTGCGGCCGAACGAGAGGAACCGCCAGAGCAGCGCGGCCTGGCGTACGGCCTGTACCTGCGCATCGACCTGGAGCGGCTGCAGTGCCTCAACGAGAGCCGCGAGGGAAGCGGCCGCGGCGTCTTCAAGCCGTGGGAGGAGCGGACCGACCGCTCCAAGGTGGGCCGCCGGGGCCGGGGCGGCGGGCAGGTTCCTTCAGCCGCTCCTGAGGTTGAACAGACTGTCACACGCGCTCTCTTGTGCTGGACTTCTGTCAGCCAGCCTTGGGGAAGCCGGCAGGGCTGAGTCTCCCCATTTTGCGTCTCAGAAACTAAGGCCCAAAGAGGAAAAGTGGGCGCTTGGGCTTCACGCCGCTTACTGCTCTGTTCCGGAGCTGTCCGGGCCATGAGGGAGCTTGGTGTTGAGGGCGCTTTCTCTTCCCTTGGACATGGTCTCGATGACTGCCTGATCATTCACCCGGGAAACCTCGCCCTCGGGAGACGATGGGTGTTTCCCAGTTAGACCACAGGCTCCTCTGGGAGTCATTTGAATGCTGCGAGCCCTCTCCTCGGAAAAGTGCACATAATCTCCGATCTTTGAATTCGCAATTCGGGTGGTTCCCCGTTATAGGAATTTACTGAATGGTCTGTGGTTTTTAGAATAAGACCGTTTGCTTCAACTTACTAAATCTTACAAAACCCGAGGAAGGTTGGCTATGTGCACTGCACCCCAGTTTGTAGAACAGGGTGGGAAACCCCTGAAATTGTAGGCTCTCAGCAAATATTTGTTGCTTTTTCCTCTCTCCTCCCTGCCCCTCTAGTTTGTTGAAAGTGATGCAGATGAAGAGCTTCTGTTTAATATTCCGTAAGTATCTTCTTGGTGTCTTCCTCAGGCTACATAGGCTGTAACCAGTCGCTTCCTCAGCTGGATTCATTCATTGGCCATGTCAGGAGCGCACATCCGTTCCTAGAAATGGGGTAAATGACTTTGGTGGGTTCGAGGAGGAAAGCATAGCGTTTTCTTGGGGCAGGCTGGAACCAGATGTATTTGTTGAATGATAGCTATGAAGTCCAGGTCAATTTCTTAGAATTGCAGAATACCGGGGCATCTTAGAAGTTATGTAGCCTTATATCTGAGGCTCAGAAAGGGGAATGGTCTTGCTGAGGTCATACAGCTCAGCAGGAATTTAACCCCAAACTGACAACCTTTTCTTTTGCATTCTGGCAGATTTACGGGCAATGTCAAGCTCAAAGGCATCATTATAATGGGAGAGGATGATGACTCACATCCCTCTGAGATGAGACTGTAAGTGGCAGGGGATAGGCCCTTATAATGCTCCCCCTTTTCTTTTGTCTTTCTTTGGTAACACTTTAGTCCAGAATAATACCATTTATCTTTTACCAGGCTCAATGTTCTTTCTAGAATGTTGCTTATATACTCATTCATGTCATGATCCACTTTCCTCATTTTTATTTTACTTTTTGCTGTGCTGCGAATGGAACCTAAGTCCTGGGTGTATTCTATCATTGAGCCACATCCCCAGTTCAGTGCTCAATGATATTTTTAGATGAAAAGTCTTCAAGGCCAACAGCTGGTCTCTTTTTTTCAGAGTGCTTACTATCGCACCATTCAGTCAGAGAGCATTGTATAAATGCCAGTGTTGATGACTATGCAGCTTTAATAACCAAGTTGCAGGTCTCAGGATCTCTGTGGGCTCTACGCTGTATCATACAGCTTTGCGTGTGTTGTGTTGGTATGGTCTGTGTGACTTTTTAGCACTGTATACTTCTTGCAACACTATATCTGTGGCCCCCGGAAATAATTGCTCCTTTCTTGATAGCTTATCTTATTCCAGTGTTGCCTTCCTGAAAGAAAACTGCTGAGTGTTGAAGAAATGTATATAAGAACTTTTCTTAAAGGAAATTTCATCTAGGTCTGTGGATACAGCTCAGTGGGAGACCCCTTGCCTATCATATGCAAAAACCCTTGGGGGACTGGGGATTTAGCTCAGTGGTTCCGGTGCCTGCCTTACAAGTGCAAGGGCCTGGGTTCGATTCCGGTAACCACATACAACAAAGCCGGGAGTGGTGACTCATGCTCAGCAGCAATCAGCATCACATACCATAGTGCCGGATGTGGTGGCTCACACCTGTAATTCCAGCACTTGGGAGGCTGAGGCAGGAGGATTGCCGTGAGTTCAAGGCTGAGCTCAGGGCCAGCCTGAACTACAAAAGCAAGACCCTATCTCAAAAAAACAAAACAGGACCAAAAAAACTCTTGGTTTGTGCCCCTGCCCTGTTTGATCTTGAGCACTGGAAGAACAAAACAAAAATTGGACAATTTAAATGGACTTTAGAGAGATTCAAAAACCTGGTACAATTTTGAATGTTAAAAATGTAAATTTAGGGGCCGGGGATATAGCTCAGTGGTTCTGGCACCTGTCTTGCAAGCGCAAGGACCCGGTTCAATCCTTCGTAACCACGTAACAGTAGTGGGTATGGAGACTCACCCCAGCAGCAGTCAGTACCACATACCACAGTGCTGGGCCTGGTGGCTCACGCCTGTAATCCCAGCACTCGGGAGGCAGAGGCAGGAGGATTGCTGTGATGTGAGTTGGAGGCTGAGTTCAGGGCCAGCCTGAACCACAAAGCGAGACCCTGTCTCAAAAAACCTGAAAAAAAAAATGTAAATTTAAGGGCTGGAAATTTAGCTCAGTGTTTACAGCGCCTGCCTTGCAAGCACATGTGGTCCCTGCTTCGATCCAGGTAACCCATTTACCACAGTGCTGGGCGTGGTGGTGCATGCCTGTAATCCCAGTATTTGGGAAGCAGAAGCAAGAGGATTGCTGTGAGCTCGAGGCTGAGTTCAGGGCTAGCCTGAAGTACAAAGTGAGATCTGGTCTCAAAAGAAAATAAAAAAAGGCATCATTAGTGTGTTTTAAAATGTTTATTAATTTGAGACAGTCTTTCGGTGAGTTTAGGCTGCTGTTTAACTCACAGAGATCTTCTTGCCTTAGATTCCCAAGTGCTGGGATTATAAGCATAATACACCACACTTGGTTAGTATGTTTTTGAAAATCCTTTTTTGGCTGGCATGGTAATATATGCCTATAATCCCAGCTCTCAGGAGAGTGAGGCTGAGGATCACAAGTTCCAGTCTAGCCAGGGCTATGTGTGAGATCCTATCTCATAAAACAGCAAAAACAGCAAAACCTAAAATAGATGCTCTTATCTACTGAAGTAGTAAAGATAAGCTCTTATGAAGTACTTATGAATAAAATAGTACATCTGTGATTGCTTTAAAATACATAGCATAGGGGCCAGGGATTTAGTTCATTGGTTCCAGTGCCTGTCTTGCAAGCACAAGGGCCCGGGTTAGAGTCCCCAGTAACCACATACAATACTGGGCATGGAGACTCATGCCCAGCAGCAACAGTACCACATACCACAGTGCCGGGCCTGGTGGCTCACGCCTGTAATCCCAGCACTCAGGAGGCAGAGGCCGAAGGATTGCTGTGATATAAGTTTGAGGCTGAGCTCAGGACCAGCCTGAACCACAAAAGCGAGACCCTGTCTCAAAAAAAATTAATTAATTTAATTTAATTAAATACATAGCATAGGCCTGGAGATTTAGCTCAGTGGTTCTGGCATCTGCCTTGCAAGCACAGGGTCCAAAATTTGATCCTGGTAACCACATACAACAGTGCTGGGCGTGGTGACTCATGCCTGTATCCCAGTGCCTGACTCAGCACTGGGGAGGCAGAGGCAGGAGGATTGCTGTGAGTTCCAGGCTTCCCTGGGCTACGTAGTGAGCTCAAGGCCAGCCTGAGCTACAAAAGCAAGAACCTGTCTCAAAAAAAAACCCTCATAGCATAAAATGGGAGTGAGAGGGAAAATTGGCATGAAGTTGTTGATCATTGAAGATAAACAGTAAGATTCATTATATATTGTCTCCTTAGTATATGTTCGCAGTTTTTCAGAAAAAATTTTTTGTGTTCCCAGAGATTGAACTCCTGCTAGGCAGGTGCTATACCATTGAGCTGTACCTTCATCACTTTCTTGGGTATTTTTGTTGTTGTTGTTTTTTCTGATACCAAGGGTCGCATTTGCCAGGGAGGAATGGCACCATTGAACTACATCCCCAGTCCCAGTTTTCCCTATTTTGAGACACACTTTTAAATTCCTGAGGGCTGGGCCGGGGAGTTAGCTCATAGATTCTGGCGCCTGTCTTGCACGCGCAAGGGCCCTGGTTCGATTCCCTGGTAACCACATACAGTCCTGGGTGTGGTGGCTCACGCCTGTAATCCCAGCACTCGGAAGGCAGAGGCAGGAGGATTGCTGTGATGTGAGTTTGAGGCTGAGCTCAGGGCCAGCCTGAACTACTAAGGAGACCCTATCTCAAAAAACCTAAAAAAAAAAAAAAAAAAAAAAAAATTCCTGAGGGCTGGATTAAGACTGGGTGATCCTCCTGCACTAGCCTCTTGAGTGTCTGGGATTACATGTACGGATTCTGTGCCTAGCTTCCCTAGTATGAGTTTTTCTTTTTTTTTTTTAGTTTTTTGAGACTGGGTCTCCTTTTGTAGTTCAGGCTGGCCTTGAACTCACTGTGTAGCCCAAGTTAACCTCAAACTCTTGGCAATCATCCTGTCTGCCACCTGAGGGCTGGGATTACAGGCGTGAGCTACCATGCCTCGCATTTATGAGATTTTATTTTAAAATATATCCATCTCTTAAAATCGATTCAATTTAGTCTCCATAGTAGTAGTATGGAATTCTTGCTATCACCATCTCCATTTTATAGCTAATGAAACTGTGACACAGATTAAATCACTTCTGCATATAACATAGCTGCTAAACAATAGAGCTAGGATGTAGACATGCATGCCTCCACTGGATTTGAAAGGGTAAAAGGTTTACCATCACTGTCCACGAAGTCTGGCTCAAAACATTGCTTTTTATTTAACTTTAGCTGACATAATAAGTGTATGTATTTAAGAGCTATAGTGTGATAGTGCAACTCACATATACAGTGTGTAATGTTCAAATCAGGGTGGTTGGACTGTCCATCCCTTAAATGTTTGTCATTTTCTTGTATTGTGAACATTCAGAGTCCTCTGTCAGATACGGTGGCACATACCTGTAATGCCAGCTCTAGGGAGGTTCATCACATATTGCCACAAATGTCAGGATTTCATCCTTTTTTAATGGCTGAATAACAGCATAGTGTATGGAACTACATTTTCTTTATCCATTGATGAACGTCTACGTTGATTCTGTATCTTAGCTCTTGTAAATAAAGTTGCTATAAATAAAAGCATAAGAGTGCTGATGTCTCTTTGAAACACTGATTTCCTTTTCTTTGGATGTGTACCCGGTAATGGATTTATTAGGTATATGGTAGTTGTGTATCGAGTGTTTTGAGAATCCTCTGTGGCAGTCCAAAATTATACTCCCCTCAGTGGTATATGAGAGCTTCTTTTTCTTCACATCATTAGCAGCATTTTTTCATTTTTTTTTTTTGTCTTTTTGATAACAGCTACCCAAAAAATGGTTGAAATGAGATCTGTGATTTTCATTTGCATTTCCCTGATAATTAGAACATTGAGCACCTTTCATGTACTTGTTGGCCATTTGCATATTTTTTTGAGGTACATCTGTTCAAGTTATTTGCGTGCTTATTTTGAGACAGGATCTCACTAGAAGTTCAGCTGGCCTTGAACTCACTATGTAGTTGAGGCTGGTGTTGAGTTTGTGGCAATCCTCCTTCAGCCTCCTGAGTGTCGAGATGATAGGTGTGTGCCACTACACTCAAGTTATTGAGTGTTGAGTTCTATATATCAACGTATAATCAAAAAATAAATTTTTTGTTTAAGCTGGCCATAGTGGCACATGCTGGTAATCTTAGCATTCAGGGAGTGCTGAATCAGGAGGATCACTGTGGGTGTGAGGCTAGCCTGGGCTACATAGTGAATTCAAGAGCCACCACACCCAGCAAGGCCTGGATTTTAGCTGTAGCAAAACACATGTCATTTATGAAGGTCCATGTTTCCTTCAAAGTGTTTTTAAGAGTGACGTACAGTAGAATAATGAGAGTGCACATTTACGAGCAGCATTAGGAGGGAGGGTAGCACTGCAGTTAAAAGCAGTGTCTCGAGCTACAGAATGGCAGAAAATATTAGCATATTATTCATCTGACAGGGCCTTACGCTCCAGGTTAGAGAAGGGGTGATCAAAGGATACCATGAAAATTTCAAAACTTACAGTAAAAGATACATTATTATTAATTCTCCTCAAAATACCCCTTAGGATCAAACTTACAACCCTGTGCTTGTCAGGCAGGCATTGGTGCCCCTAAGCTACATCCCGGCCCTCTTAAACTCTTTTTTTTTTTTTTTGAGACAGGGTCTCGCTTTGTGGGTCAGGCTGGCCCTGAGCTCAGCCTCCCACTCACATCACAGCAATCCTCCTGCCTCTGCCTCCCGAGTGCTGGGATTACAGGCGTGAGCCACCACGCCCAGCACTGTGGTATGTAGTACTGGTTGCTGCTGGGTGTGAGTCTCCCTGCCCAGTATTGTATGTGGTTACCAGGGGATTGAACCAGGGTCCTTGCGTTTGCAAGACAAGCACTGGAACCACTGAGCTAAATCCCCGGCCCTCTTAAACTCTTTTTTTAACGAGTTTTTTTTCACTATCAGTTTGAACTTTCTACATCCTTTTTTGCGTTTATAGCTTTTTTTTACTCTTTCAAAACAGACATCCCCATATTGTATCATGTAAGACCTATAAAGCAACTGAGCATGTTGGATAATTTTTGGACCCAAAAACAATACTGCAGTGTAGGGTTACCTGATGTCATCTCTTAACTGTTTAATACGTTGCTGCCAAAGTGTGTATTTTCTTTTTCCGTGAGTAAGCTGTTTGTTTTCTCATCCTCAGCGTGTTCTGAATGTGCTGCGTTGCTTATTTTCTCCATGCATTCGCACCATGTGACCTTTGAGCCATCTCTTTGGATTGCTTGTTGTGATTTTAACCCAGAGAGGCCACTGAGTTATATTGCAGTTCTCAGCTCTTACTTAATTTTTCTTTTTCTTTTTAAAGACGTGACATCTTGTTGTATTGCCCAGGCTAGCCCTGAACTCCTGAACTCAAGCAGTCCTTCTGCCTCGGCCTCCCAGGCAGCTGAGGCTACTGGTGTGTCCCACCCACCACACTCAGTTCTCCGCTCCTTTCGGGTTACTTTAAGGATATTTATATAT
>PVIR01045611.1:0-10633 GCA_004026965.1 Petromus typicus
TTTCTTAAACTGCATTAGGGAATTCTGACAGTGCTGTGGGGAGAAAAGGAACCCTCCTCCACTGTTGGCAGGAGTGTAGACTGGTGTAACCACTGTGGAAAGCAGTGTGACGATCCCAAAAATATCTAGGATTAGAGCTCCCATATGACCCAGCGCTCTCTCTTCCGGGTATCTTCCCAAAAGGATTAAAAGTATCATGCTACAGTGATCTACACACACCCACATTTATAGTGACACAGTTTGTAAAAGCTAAATCTTGGTGTTAATTTCCAACTCAGGATCTTGTACTTGCCAGGCAGATGGCAGCACCACTGAGCTACACCCCAGGCCCCAGTAGCTCAATCTTGGAAACAACTGAAATATCAACCAGTGAGTGATAAAGAAGATGTACTTTTTTATAGGATGAAGTTTTTCAGCCACAAAAAAAAGACAAACTTGAGATATTTATAGCTAAATAGATGTACCTCAAGACTACACTTAAGTTAAACAAACTGGACATTTGTGTAAACATTGCAGTGTCTCTCTCATGTGAGAAACTGAAAGGGTAAATAATGACTAAAATGTACAATAGATATTGTGAAATAAGGAGAAATTGTTCAAAAGGAAAGAGAAACTGGGATGAGGAGCAGGAAAAGGAGGAAAGACAAAGAAAAAAAGTGAGAAAGAAACTGGGGGGGAGATGGAGAGAACAAAAGGAACCAAGATATACCAGGTAAAGGCATGAATTTCCTATGATGAATGTGATTGCTAGGTATATTATAATTGACATAAGTTTTGTTTTGTTTTGTTTTTAAGAAACTGAGTTACGTTTCTCCAAACTGAATAAGGTCTCCCAGGAATAAGTTTGACCTTATGGGGTTGGATTTGGTATACAAGAACAAGTTGGTAAAAGCGAGGTTACACTTGATCGTTTGGTCTCCGACTGCTCACTCCTATCACATGACTCCACCTGCCAGGGTGTGTTGCAGTGAGAGGGATTTACTGAGCCAACATTAGACTCTTCTTCTAGGATTTTGCAATGCATAAATCTCTCTTCTTTACAACTTAGCCTCAAGTGTGTTAGAGCAACACAAAAAGAGTGAAACATTTTTCTTTTTTTTTCCTCTGACTAAATATTTTCAAATATTCTGTGTTCTTGATAGAGACTGATGTTGAGGCTTTTTTTTTTTTTTTTGTAAGTTTTAAGAGGAGCCCTTGTATTCTTTATTATTTAGGGGGGTTTTGTTTGGTTTTGTTTCAGTTTTTTGAGACAGGGTCTCACTTTGTAGTTCAGGCTGGTCCTGAGCTCACCTCAAACTCACAGCAATCCTCCTGCCTCTGCCTCCCAAGCACTGGGATCACAGACATGAGCCACCACACCTGGAACTGTGGTATGTGGTATTGATTGCTGGTGGGTATGAGTCTCCACGCCCAGTGTTGTTGTATTAACAGGGATCAAACCTGGGCCCTTGCGCTTGCAAGGCAGGTGCTGGAACCACTGAGCTGAATCTTCGGCCCCTAGGTTTTTATTTTTAAAAGCTGTCTTTATTTCTTTGTTAAACCTCATATTTGTCCTTTTTTAAAAACTGTGTTTGATTTTTGAAATCTACATATTTTTCTAGTCACTGACTTCCTTTAAAAGGATTATTCTAAATTTTTTGTCAGTCATTTCATAGACTGCAATTACTTTAGAGCCCATTGTAGGATCTTCATTAGTTTCTTTCAGGAATGTTTTGATTTCCTTATCCTTTGTAATTTTTATATCCTTGCATTATCTGCACACAGCTACATGCACATCTGAGTAGACAGCTATGTCTTTCAGCTTTAATAAATGTTCTTTAAAAGAAACAGACTTTCACTACTTGTCCTGGCAAGTCAGGCTTGCCTCACCAGGGTCATTGCTGGACTAGGCTTGGAACTAGACAGTTCGTGTTTTTTGATTCCTGGGCTGAGAAGACCTCACCCTGAGCACTGCTAAAATGCTCAGCATTGATGAGTCTCTGCATTTGTGGGGCCAGGAGATGCAGAGTGAAGCTGGGTATGGAAGTCAGATGTCTCATCCCTCAAGCCAGATTAAATTTTGAGCACACTTCTGATAATGATTAGCTTTATTGAACAGGTTATGCTAATGGCTAGCATCTTACACTTACATGTTTGGTAGTACCTCTCTATTACTTGTATCTTTATACTTACATTTTTCAGAGTCATTACTGGCAAGAAAATAAAGCTACTACCAAAGTTTCCAGTGTGGATCACCTTGTGCTGGCCTCCTTTCTTGGTTTCTACCTGAACCAGGCCGGTGTAGGCCTGCTATTGTCCCCAGCGTTCTCAGTGAGGTGAGCTGAAGGGACTTCTGGGAAAGCTTCTCAGTTCTCTAGAGAACCCCAATGTCTGCCTCTGGTTCTCTTTCCTTAGTGTGGAAGCTGTGAGCAGAGGGACTGCTCCTCTTGTGGCACTGCACTGACTTGGAGGGAGAAGTGACAAGTCTCAACAAAACTGTTCTCTTTATCCTTTTAATGTGATTTTTAATCGCTTTGGTGGCCCCTGCAGGTATCTTTGTTTTCTTCCTAAGATTTGGAGTTTTCACAAAAATGCTTATCTGTGAATAGTTGTAAGCATTCAGCGGGAGGAAGCGGTAAAGTCTGGACACCTCTTCGGCCATGTTTTTATGTCTCTCGGTTGCAGCTTCCTAACCTCACTCTTGAGCTCTCCCAAGACTATTTTCATTTGTTGATCTAAGCTCAATTATTTGGAGGGGAGGGGTAAGATCTCCTACTCTGACATTTTGCTGACAACCTTCTCTCCTTTTTTTTTTATTTTTTTAAATTAACTTTTAAGTGGCACATAACTGTACATATTTATGGGATACAGTGTTATTATTCAATACATGTGCATCGTGTTTAATGATAAATTCAGGATAATTAGACTTAGCATCTCCTTACACATTTATCATTTATTTGTGTTTGGAGCCTACACATTCCTTTCTCTAGTCCTTTGTAAATTGCACAGTAAGTTCTTAGAAACTATTTTAACCCAGTTGTGCTTTAGGACCCCAGAACTTCATCCACAGCCACGCCACATGAACACGCCTGACCTCATCTGATCTCCGAAGCTAAGCAGAGTCAGGCCTGGTTAGTCCTTGGGTGGAAGAACTCCAGAATCTACATCTCCTGTTTCAATGTTCATTTTTCAGCCTTCCTCTAGCCCCCTGCATTACTGTACCCTCTTCTATTATATCAACCTCTTTAGTTACTGCATATGGGTAAGAAAGTAGTGTATCTTTCTGGGCCTTATTTCACTGAACATAATGTTATTTAAGTTAATCAATGCTATCACACGTGACAGGATTTCATTTTTTAATAGTCTATATTTACATAGTCCTTATAATAACACTTCTTATTATACTTTTTTTTAAGATAAAAGACATTAATGTATGAATTATTTTTTCTGAACTAAAATTTCAATACTTGGATTAATTATAGTGTTGGCACCTTATGATAAAAAAGTGAGTTTTAGATTACATTTTGCCACTCAGCCTTTTAAAGGTGAGCTGTCACTAGCCAGCATATTTATATACTGTTTATAGGCAATAAATATATTAAATATACTCTAAATTACTAAAAATTTATTGAGATAGTCCAGGGCCAAGATAGGATAAAGAAAGCTCAAAATTTTATTAGTATATATAAATATATATACATATAAAAATATACATGCAGAAAATATGTGTGTACATGTGTGAGAAGAGTAAATTTTTAAAATTGCGCTACAGGGAACATGGACATGCAAGTATTTCCTTGATATGTTCATTCATTCCTCTGGCTATCAAACCCTAAATGGGAATGTGATATGATAGGAAAGATCTCTTTGTAGTTTTTGTTTTGTTTTAGACACTTCTCTATTGTTTTCCAAGAAATATTTACGTTCATATAAATGGTGTAAAAGTTCCTCTCTCTTCATTTCCTTCTCAGCGTTTGTTTTCACTTTTTTTTTTTTTTTAGACAGGGTCTCGCTTTGTAGTTCAGTCTGGCCCTGAGCTCCAACTCACATCACATCAATCCTCCTGCCTCTGCCTCCCGAGTGCTAGGATTACAGGTGTGAGCCACCACGCCCAGCTCAGTGTTTCTTACTATTAAACATTTTTACCATAACCATTCTGCCCTCATTCTTTTCAGTGATGGATAATTATGACTCTGGCTTTGGACTCTTGCATTTTGAAGCACCTTTATGACAATAACAAGGGAGTTTCAAGTAGCTGTTTGGATTTATGGGTATAAGATAGCACAGGTCTGAGTTAGACATAAAATACATGAGTTATTTGCAAATAGGTAAGTAATTTCTCTTGGATAAATAGGATCACCTATGAAAGCAGTGTGAAAAAGACAAGGCTGTGTTTCAACCTTTGAGTGATAAAACATTCATTTCCTTGACAGAGGAAGAACTAGCAAAAAGAAAAGATCATAATAAACGGAGAAAGAACACTTCAAGAAAGAAAGGAGGCAGATGCACAGTGACAAGAGTTGCTGAAAAGTCATCGGATAAGAGGGATGAGAAGCGTGATGTCAGCTTGGCCAGACAGAGGCTCCTGAGGACTTTAATCTTCTCTCTCAGTAGATTATTGAGTTAAAATTCAAATCAGAATAAATTGAAATATGAGTATGTTGTGGAGAAATGGACTCTGTAAATATAAACTTTTTAGAAAAGATAGTCTAAGAGAAGATCATAGAGAAGTTGAGCTTAAAAGGGTTCAAAGGAGAGACTCCCATCTCTGCTAATGGCATATGCAAAGCTTTAGATCTACTTTCTCACTCAAAACACCTAGAATCTTAAACAAATATTTTTCAAAATCTGTTTAAAGGCACTGGGAATCTATAAAAATTTTATTGAGATATTTCAAGGAAAGAATATGGTAAAAAGAGCTCAGAGTCATGAATCCTGCCTTTAGGACTGATTTTCCCTGGAGGAATTTGCTTCTTTATTACTGTGAGCTCCACAGAGATTTCAACAGACTCTTAGGCCAGAAAAGCCAGAAGCTGGAGTTTAGGAACCTTCAAAGCACAGAAACTTCATGAAATAGGAAATTTTTGTATTAAAACTCCAAACAGTTGGGGGGCCAGGGATTTAGCTCAGTGGTTCTGGCATCTGTCTTGCATCCTCAAGGACCTGGGTTCAATCCCCATAACCACATACAACAATGCTGGGCATGGAGACACACCCACCAGCAATCAGTACCACACAGCACAGTGCTGGGTGTGGTGGCTCATGATGTAATCTCAGCACTCGGGGAGGCAGAGGCAGGAGGATTGTTGTGAGTTCAAAGCTGAAGTCAAGGCCAGCCTGAACTAGGAGACTCTGTCTAAAAAAATGACAATAACAAAAAACTCCAAATAGTTGGGATCGAGACATTGTATAAATAGAATAAACTAAAAATAGACCTAGTTGAAGCAATAGAGGATTAGTTTTGGATAACCTCAAACCTTGATTAGATTTCGATAATCTGGAATCATTCATTTAAAAAATCTTTGTTTGGCAAATAAGCCCAAATACTCTGTAGGTAGCAAACATATTAAAAGCTCAAATCCTTTATCAGTTTTAAAATAGTACCATAAAAGGAGAAAAGATGCACCTACAGATGAAGGTAGCAACAGACAGCAGAAAGAGACTCTGAGGGTTTTCACAATTATCCACAGACTTGCAAATAACTATTATTATGGACCAGAAAATAAGATTTTAAATTTCAGCCAAAAGATTGTTCACTACGGAGAGAATCAAAAGGAGGTTCTAAGGATACAATAACTGTGTTTAAGGATCTACGGAATGGATTTAACAGAAATTTAAATCAAGCTTTAAAAAAAAAAGAATAGATCATGGAGAGACTTGGACTTGTTTTTACTTTGTTTTAATGCTAATGATAATGGGACTTATAAAAAGAGAATGTAAACATTATAAACAAGGAAATAAATAGATATAATAACTGACTATCAGAAGATTGATCTTGGGCCAGCAATAGTCACCTTGAAATGAGCAAGGAGGTCCTTAACAGCATGTCCTACTCCATTCTTCTAGGAAGTGTGAGCAACCAATGCCATATTGTACATGCGGCACCCCTTGATACGGCCAAGGAGACCCATGCTGGGCACACGATGCAACCCCTACGCAAGGGTGCGACCATGATCAGTATATCTTTGACACAGTCCCAAACCCCATCAAATGGTGAATGGATAAAGATGAGTGGTTTTTTAATAAAATGAAGTACTGAACAGCCATAAAGATAAACTTGAGGCCTTTATACCTAAGTGGGTGTACCTTGAGGCTATACTTACAAGTGAAATAAATAAGACACCCATCTGTAAATACCAAACCATTGCTCTGATATAAGAAATTAAAGGTACAAATGAGGAGTAAAATGTATAATAAATATCATACAATAGGAAGAAATGTTTAAAGGACAAGGGGAACTAGGGACAGGTAAAAAGAAAGAAGGGAAAGAAAATGAAAGGTAAGAAGGAAAAAACAGAAACAAAGCTAATGTATATGGGGGAGGGAGATGAAGGTAAGGCAGGGGATGGAAAAAATCATAATCAAGATACATGATGTATAGGTAGAAACTCTCAATGAGGAATACCATCATAAACTACCTAAAATGTACCAAAAACCCCCCCAAAAAGAAAGAGCACAACTACACATCAAGTCAAAGCTGCCAAGAACTAATCAACTAATCTGATCCTGAATGATGAGGATGCCTTGGGGAAGGAAAGGAACAATTAGGAGCCGTGATTGTTTAGCTAGAGCCCAAGACTCTGCTTGAACCCAGGCCCCACAGTCCACATGCAGCCAAGACCAAAGAGCTGATCACATTTCCCACCCATCAACAGAAGCAAGGACATCTTGACTTGAAGAGAAATCATAGCTAGGAGAGAATAGAGGGGTCACTGGTACAGGGTGGGCCTTCCAAACCCATACCCACTGAAACCAGGCAGAGAAAACTGTGACTGCAGAACAGACCAAGAATCACTCATTAATTTTTTAAAAAAGAATTTTTTTCTCTGACTCTATCTTTTTTTGCTCTTTTGAGTTATTTCATCTCTCCAACTGATTTTATGTACATTGGGATTTTTCTCCAATGTTAGTTCTTTTCGCTTCTTTTTCATTTTCCTCTTTCAAATTTCTTCCGTTCCTTCTTTTATTTCCTGTATTTTGATACCTTGTTTGTTTTTCCTCATGGCTCTTCCTTGTACTTTTCTCTATCACCATTAATTTCCTGATACTCCTTAACAGTACACCCTATTTTACATTTGCTTCTTCCTCCTCACAGCCCATTGATTAATTTTCCAAATTTTGCTTTGTTCCTTCTCACATTCCCTACCTTCTCTGCCCTTACAATTATAACTTAAGTTTTACAAATTTCTATATAGCTAGGTAACTTTCCATTATTGCTGTTGAATTCTGTTCTATTGTTAGGAGAAGTAAAATTGTTTCCCATTTAGAAGATATATGCTATAGGCCAATTGTGTATCTGTATTTGATTTTTCTTAGTGCTTATACTATACTTACAGATTCCATTTCTATGTTTAAATGTAGTACAGTATTTATCTTTAAGGTTTGTAATATTCAGTTTGTATATGACACTATAATCGATGTTTATTTTATGACTTTAGCCAAAACAACATATCTGTTGCTATTAATCAGTTTTCTTGAGATTACAGCATCAGGACTGCCTTGGTGTTATTAATAATATTCTGATACAATCCTGAAGAATTGAGCTTTGAGCCAAATAAGTTTCAAATTCTTGTCCCAAGAAAGTAGAGATGGTTTGATCCCAGAACAAAGGCAAAGGCCAGTACGAGTCATGCACAGAGAACACCAAACAGTATACATGTTCCCTACTAGAAACAAAGCTTTTCACAAAAATCAACCCACAAGCCTCAACAAAGAGACAGAGACAGACAGAGAGACAGAGATAGAGAGACAAAGAGAAACATGCGATAACAAGCCAATAAAATGGCTCCCAAGGGCCGAGGAGTTAGCTCAGTGGTTCCGGCGCCTGTCTTGCAAGCGCAAGGACCTGGGTTCAATCCCTCATAACCACATAACAATACTGGGTGTGGAGACTCACCACAGCGGCAACCAGTACCACATACCAGTGCCGGGCGTGGTGGCTCACGCCTGTAATCCCAGCACTCGGGAGGCAGAGGCAGGAGGATTGCTGTGACGTGAGTTGGAGGCTGAGCTCAGGGCCAGCCTGAACCACAAAGTGAGACCCTGTCTCAAAAAACCTTAAAAAAAAAAAAATGGCTCCCAAAACTCACAACACTTTGAATAGGATATCTACAGGGAGGAAACCAAAAGCCACACACCTTACGCCTTCAAAATGATATCAGAGGAAATAATACAATAGGCCAATAGGCATATGGCAAGCATATAGAAGGTATAAATAAAAAGAAAATGAGCCAAATAAAAGAGAACAATCAGTGAGACTTGAAAAGACACAAATAAAAAGCTAACAAAGCTAAAGAAACTACAACAAAACATGAATGACCAGCTTAGAATCAGAGTCCATAAAAAGTTTAAAATAGGGTAACTCAGGCCTATAATCCCAGCACTCAGGAGATAGAGGTAGGAGGAGTCCTTGAGTTCAAGCCTAGCCTGGGCTACAGAGTGAATGCAGGGCCAGAATGAAATATAAAGCAAGACCCTGTCTCAAAATACTATGAAGAAAAATAAAAGCTAAAAATGAACTTTTAATCTTCAGAATTTTTATCAAAAATATAGGGAACAGAAGTAACATGTGAGAACAGAGTGCCAGAACATCATATTAAGAGGTGAGAAGTTGAAAGCTTTCTCTGTAAAAATCAAGAACAAGACAAGAGAGTCTACTATTTCCACTCCTGTTCAGGATAATACTCAAAACATTAGCAAAAGCAATTAGGCAATGAAAAGAAATGTATATTAATAGGAAAGGAAAGAGTCAAATAATAACTATTTGTTAATGATGGATTCCACTATACAGAATACTGGAAAAATTCTAACAAAAAACTTTTAGGGCTGGTGATTTAGCTCAGTGGTGCTGGTGTCTGCCTTGCAAATGTAAGGTCCTGAGTTCGATCCCCAATAACCACATACCACAATGCCAGGTGTAGTGACTCATGCCTGTAAGCAAAGTGCTCAATAACCACATACCACAATACTGGTTGTGGTGGCTCGTGCCTGTAATCCCAACATCCAGGAGGTAGAGGCAGGAGGACTTCTGGGAGTTTGAGGCTAACCTAGACTACATAGTGAGTTCAAGGCCAGTCCGAACTACAAACTGAGACTGTCTCAAAAAACAAACAACAACAACAAAAAAAAAAGACTTTTAGAATTAATAATTAAATTCAGTAATGTGGAAAGATACAAAATCAACATACAAAAATTAACAGCATTCCTGTATACTATTAACTCACTGAAATAGAAATTCTTTAAAAAATATATCATTTACAACAGCACCTAAAAAATTAAATACTTAGAATATAATCTAAATCAGGAAATGAAAGAACTCTATAATAAAAAGTACCATACTCTGGGCTGGGGATGTAGCTCAGTGGTGCCACCACCTACCTGGCTAACACAAGATCCTGAGTTCAATTCCTAGTACCACCAAAAAAAAAGAGTACTATACTCTGAAAAAAGAAATCAAAGAGGACATCAGAAAATGGAAAAATATCTCCTATTACTGGGTAGACAGAAGCAATATAGTCAAAGTGGTCATACTTCCAAAACTGATATAAAATTTAACACAATCCCAATCAAAATATATTCTTCACAGAACTGGAGAAAATCATACCAAAATTTATGAGAAACTAAAATAAACCTAGATGAGCAAAGCAATCCCAGTAAAAGAGCAAAGTGATAGGCAATACAATTCTGAAGTTAAAATTATATTACAAAGCTACACTGACAAAAACAGCCTGGTACTATCACAAAAACGGATGCAAGAATCAGTGGAACAAGGAACAGAAGCAGCTTCTGTCTGCCCCTTTATATTTTCTATCCAGGCTCTAAGTCTAGTGATTTGTGCCACCCACACCCAAGGTGGTGAGTTCTTATTCCCAGCATCAGACACCCTAATTCAAATACCTCCAAAAGCCTCACCTATGACCTCACGAGGCTTTAGAGGAACATCTAGATACAATCCGTATCATTCTGTCCCCAAGTGAATCCAATTTTTATAAAAGCCCATATAGTCCATCTCTAAGAATTGCTAAAATCCTAACACTTGCAGCATTTTGAAAATTTTGGACTGCCAAATATCTGAGATTTAAGGTAGACTGAGCTGTGAGCCTATTGCACCAATGAAAAGAAAATTAAACACTTCCAACATACAACAGCACAAAATATATAGCCTCATTCCAAAAGATATAAATAGGGGGATATCAAGGAACGGGATCAAAGCAGGTCCAAAATCCAGCAGGACAAACATTAAGTCCTGTAGTTCCATGTCCCGCATCTCACTCAACGTGTGGCAATATGTGAACTCCATAAGATGAGAATGGTTCCACCCCTATGGTGCTGTCAGTGATCACCGTTCTCTTGGCTTCACTCTTGCATGGCTCTGTCCTGGCAGTTTTCCTCCTGAGTGGAAGTCTCCTGCCTGATTCTTGCATTCTGCATGCAC
>PVIR01045612.1:0-10633 GCA_004026965.1 Petromus typicus
CCACGTCCCTGTTGCTTAGAATTGCTTTGGCTATTCTAGGTCTTTTGTGGTTCCAGATGAAAGTTAGGATATTATTCTGAACATCTGTGAAATATGCTGTTGGTATTTGAATCGGGATTGCGTTGAATGTGTAGAGTAGTTTTGGAAGTATAGCCATTTTGACAATATTGGTTCTTCCTACCCAGGAGAAAGGTATGTCTTTCCATTTTTGGATATCATCTTCTATCTCCTTTTTCAGAGTGCTATAGTTTTCAGAGTAGAGGTCTTTCACCTCCTTTGTTAGATTGATTCCTAAGTATTTTGTTTTTTGGGGTGCTATTGTGAAAGGGACTAACTCTCCAATTTCTATCTCAGTGGGTCTACTGTTTGTGTATACGAAGGCTATTGATTTTTGAACGTTGACCTTGTAACCAGCTACGCAGCTAAAATTGGCAATTAGGTCCAGCAGTTTTTTAATTGAGTTTTTAGGATCCTCTAGATAGAGTATCATGTCATTAGCAAATAATGACAATTTAACTTCTTCTTTTCCAATCTTAATTCCTTTGATTTCTTTCTCTTGCCTAATTGCTATGGCTAATATTTCCAGAACTATGTTGAACAGAAGTGGTGAGAGAGGACACCCTTGTCTTGTTCCCGATCTTAGTGTTTCAATTTTTGACCATTTAGTATGATACTGGCTGAAGGTTTCTCATAGATAGCTTTTATTAGTTTGAGACACAGACCATCTATTCCGATCTTCTGTAGAGTTTTGAACATAAATGGGTGTTGTACTTTGTCAAACGCTTTTTCTGCATCAATTGAGAAGATCATATGATTTTTTTCCTTAAACCTGTTAATATAGTGTATAACATTGATTGATTTATGTATGTTGAACCATCCTTGCATCCCTGGGATGAATCCAACTTGGTCAGGGTGTATAATCTTTTTGATAATTCTCTGTATTCTGTTTGCCAGGATCTTATTGAGGATTTTGGCATCCATATTCATTAGAGATATTGACCTGTAGTTCTCTTTTTTGGTTGGGTCTTTCTCTGCTTTAGGAATCAGGGTAATGGTTGCTTCCAGGAATGAGTTTGGGAGTACTGCTTCCTTTTCAATTTCATTGAAGAGTTTCAGAAGTAGAGGTACTAACTCTTCTTTAAAAGTTTTACACAATTCAGCAGTAAAACCATCAGGTCCAGGGCTTTTCTTTGTTGGCAAGTTTTGAATTGCATTTTCAATTTCACAGATTGTTATTGGGGCATTTAACATTTCTATATCTTCTTTATTCAGCTTTGGGAATTCATATGTGTCTAGAAATCTATCCATTTCTTCTACATTTTCCATTTTATTGAAGTATAAATTTTCAAAGTAGGTGTTGATTATCCTCTGGAGTTCCCCTGGGTCGGTAGTAATTTCTCCGTTCTCATTCCTAACAGCATAGATATGAGCCTTTTCCTTCCCTTATTTAATGATGTTGGCTAAGGGTCTATCAATTTTGTTTATCCTCTCAAAGAACGAACTTTTGGATTCATTGATTTTTGGAACCATTCTCTTGGTTTCTATTGCATTAATTTCTGCCCTGATCCTTATAATTTCTTGCCTAGTGTGAGCTTTGGGTTTGTTTTGCTCCTCTCTTTCTAGTTGCTTGAGGTTCAGCATTAAATCGTTTATTTGAGCTTGCTCTGTTTTCTGGATGTAGGCTTTCACTGCTATGAATTTTCCTCTAGAACTGCTTTCATTGTGTCCCATAAATTTCTATATGTTGTACTGGGGTTATCGTTTAGTTGTAGAACTGCTCAATTTCTTCTCTAATTTCTTCTGTGACCCATTGTTTGGTTAGCAGAGTGTTGTAGTTTCCATGTGTTTGTGAAGATCCTGGGCTTTCCTTTGCTATTCAACTCCCATTTCAGGGCACTAAGGTCCGACAGTATACAAGGGATAACTTCAATCCCTTTATATTTGCTTAAACCTGTTCTATGAACGAGCACATGGTCTATTTTGGAGAATGATCCATGAGCAGCTGAGAAGACTGTATATTCTGTCTTTGTGGGGTGAAATACTCTGTAGGCATCTATTAAGTCCATTTGCTAAAGAGCCTGGTTGAGCTGAAGGATTTCCTTACTGACTTTTTGTCCAGTTGATCTGTCTCTTTGTGACAGTGGGGTATTGAGGTCCCCTACTATTATTGTATTGGAGTTTATCTGGTTTTTCAAGTCTGTTAATATTGGTTTTATATAGTTGGGTGCATTAGAATTTGGAGCATAGATATTCAAAATTGTGATTTCTATCTCTTGGATTTTTCCCTGAACTAAAAGATAGTGTTCATCTATAGCTCTCTTTACCAGTTTTGGCTTGAAGTCTATTTTGTCTGCAAATAAAATTGCCACTCCTGCTTTCTCGCTGTTTCCTGTTGCATGGGATATTGTTTTCCATCCCTTTACTTTGAGTCCATGTGTTTCTTTCTGAATTAGGTGTGTTTCTTGTATGCAGCAGATTGTAGGATCTTGGTTTTTGATCCACTCTGCCAGTCTGCATCTCTTAATTGTCGTGTTGGGTCCATTGACATTAATTGTTATGACTGATATAGGTAAATTTAGTGGTGCCATGTTTTCCTGTTCTTGGCTGTGTTATTCTACTTCTAACCTTTCCCCATCAGTTTCTTGTTTGGTCCCATGGGTTGACTCAGTTAGGTCCATGGATTCGTAACTTTCCTTATTTTTCTCCATATATTCTTTAAAATGCTTTGGAGCACAGGTTTCGTATTTGTGAAGTTTTTCAGGTGTTCTTTGTCATGAACGTATCTTGTTTCCCCATCAATTTTGAATTATAGTTTTGCAGGATACATCAGTCTGGGTTGGAAATTGTTTTCCTTTAGGGCTTGGAAGACTTCACTCCAGGCTCTTCTTGCATTGAGTGTTTGAGTTGAGAAGTCCGCTGTGATCCTGACGGGCTTCCCTTGGAATGTAACTGTTTTCTTTTCTCTGGCTGCTTTCAGTATTTCATTCTCTTTTTTGATATCTGGGACTTTTATGATGATATGCCTAGGTGTAGATTTTTTCGTGTCATGGGCATGTGGCGTTCTGTATGCTTCATATATTTTTGTGTCCAGTTCTTTTCCTTTTTCTGTGAAGTTTTCTGTCATTATCTGTGTGAATAGCTTTTGGATGTCTTTAGCATTGTCTCCTGCTTCCTCAGTCACTCCAATCAATCTTATGTTATTCTTCTTTGAATCATCTGGAAACTGTTGGATTGACTTTTCATTATCGCTTGCTTTTTTCCATAGATTATGCCTTTCCAGTTCATTGGTTGAGATCCTGTCTTCTAGGTCTAAAATTTGGTCTTCTACCAAATTCATTCTATTGTGCAAACTTTCATTTTCTTTCTTAATTTCCTGGACTTCTGCTTATAGGTGTTTCAAAGGTTCCATTGTTTTTGCTATCTTGGCTTCTATCAACTCCATGATTTCCTCTTTAGCTTTATTAATCATCATGTTGACAGTGTCCAATATCTCTGCTTTCATCTCAGAGATCAGTTCTGATTTCCATTTTACTAGATCTGCTTTGGTTACCATTTCCGAGGGCCTTGGAGACTGGGCTTTACACTTCTCTATCTCCCTTCCCCCTGTGTCACTTGGAGGTGAGGATGTTTGTGTCTGAGATTTTGAGTGTTTCCTCATCTCTGACCTGCCCTGTTTTCTGGAGGTGTTTGTTGCAAGTCACTTTCCTCCTAATAGTTAGGAACCTTAAAATAGCAGTGTTTCCTGGATTGTTCTTTGCAATATGTATTGGGCCCTAAAGAAAAACTCTAGTTCTGGCACACCATATGAGGCACTCAATCAGTGCAGTGAGAACACCTTCTCCTGTCTGCTTTAGAGGCAGGGAGACTGTGGCTCCTGAACTGCTACAATGGCACTGTCTGAGGTTGCAATAGGCCCACCTGCCCAGCAATACAGAGTCTGTGGGCTCAGTTGTGCATTTGGCCTGGAGGCCAGTAGGCTGTAGGCCCTGTGCAGTTGCAATGGTAGGGGCTGTTGTTCCAAAAGGCCCACCTACTCACCAATACAAGCTGACTGGATGTACTTCTGCAGTTACTGTGGAGAAAGTTAGACTCTTACCTGCTAACCTCAGTCCCTGGGCGCTCTTCCGGCGTGGGCCTGGAGGCCAGTAAGCTCTTACCCCGGTGCAGATTCCGTGACTCAGACTGGGCGCTGCAGTCGCCATTTTCTGAGCCGCCCGCTGCTAAACTCAGTCCCTGGGCGCTCTTCCGGCATGGGCGTGGAGGCCAGTAAGCTCCTACCCCGGCGCAGATTCGGTGGCACCATGCTGAATACTTTTCCTCCTCAGAAATTACCCAGCCTGGAGTTGTGTTATAGCAGCCGGAAATTAGCAAAGTCTTCTTTCTTTTTTTTTCCTACCTCTGTCATACAGGGCCTGCAGCTGTGAGAGCCTTGGGCTTTCTGGTAACACAGAAGGACACGCCGAGTGCTCCATGGGGTCCTGGGATCAGTTTATTACCCAATCATGGACAGCTGTGCATGCGCATGCACGCACGCACGCACGTAGCATGCACGCATCCGCTGCTGTGAGGTCCAGCAGGCTGAGATGCTGCAGGAGCCAGGACCCACGCTCCCTGCTCCCCGCTCCCTGGCAGGCAGCACAATGTACACAGCCTCCTTGCCTGGTGTTCACGTGCTCAAGCAGCTCTGGGGACACTGGGACTGTCTGTGGAGACAGCTGAGCACCCTTGTCTTGGGGACACTCATAGTAAAAGGCAGCTGTGCCTGGAGTGGCACAGAAGAGCCGGTTTGGGTATGGGCTTCATGGCTCTGAGTGGTCTTCCAGACTGCACCGAGGAGTGAACCAGGCTTGTGCCCGTGTCTGTCCTGGCAGCAGGGGTCTGAGAGGTAGTGCCGGTGCCCTTGCCTGTGGCCCTGATTAAGGCAGATTGGGGCCCATGGATGCTGTCTGAAGGCTCTGCCCAGGGTGTAGTGTGGGTGGGTGCTGGGGAGCAGGGGTGGGCGTGCTGGGATGGCTCTCCTGCACTTGGGAGCGGTGGGCACCCAGGGTGGAGTGGGCCCCGTGGACACACCACCAGGAAGGAGCTGAAATTCCAGGTCGCTGCCATTGCTTGGGGCACAGAGGGAGGTGCAGGCAGCTGCACGATGCCTTTCCTCCCCTCGTCAGAGCTTCACTGTGACAAAGCTGCCCTCCCACGTTAAGCTCCACTGTGGAGGAAAAGGGGACCTAAATAGCGAGGAAGAAGGCACCCAAGATAGGCGCATGGTGAGTGCCCAGCATACAGCCCAGGGGCCCAGCGCCTGGGGCTGGTGTTCCTGCAGCTGCGGGGAGCTGGTGGTTCCGTGTGCGCGTGCGCCATCCACTCCTGCGGCTCCCCCTCAGTGTCAGGGTGCGGGGTGTGATTGCCCGTGAGCACCCGGCAGAGCTGGCAGCGTGTAGCAGTGTGAGCACAACGGTGAGCACAGTGTGCCCCGAGCATGTCCATGGTGTGAGTTTGTGAGAATGTGTGTGTCTGTGCACACACGAGGCCCAACTGTCACACAAAGGCCAGGAGTGCTCCTGCTGGGGCCTGCGCTCTCTGCTCCCGTCCCAGACTTCCAGCACTTCTGGAGGTGTTGTTGCCTTGTTACACTGGCACCTCCCTTGGCGCCTCGCACCTGGGGCTCCTCGCCACCCTCACTGGCTTCATTTCTCCTTTGTCTGTTCAATGCAATGAACGTTCATTTGGGTATTGTTTCATATATGTTTCACCCTCAGAGGCTGCTGCAGACAGAAATTTTGGGTCCCAGAGTCTGGGGCAAGGCTAAGTGAACGTCAGATGATGTCTGACTAGAGAAAGAAGGAAGACTGTCACACACTCAGGGGAGGGGCTGCCCAAATGTGCAGACATCAGCAAAGCGAACCTCGGGTCTGACCGCGGGCTCTGCTGCTGTCTGAGCTTCCTCCCTCCTGCCCACAGCTCTCTGCAGGCCATGCACACGGCTTCACCTCAGTCCACCCCAGGTGTCTCAGTGACTTTCTCGCTGCTGGGACAACATACCTATAAGTTAAAGGAGGCGAGGTTTATTTGGCTCACAGTTTGTAGAGGATTCAGTTCATGTCTGCTGGCTCCAAGGGAGGACAACGTGGCAGAGGGGCATCACAGAAGAGACAGAGGCCATGGCAGGGCAGTAGGAGGAAGAGCAGAGGACAAGGGAGGAAGAGAAGTAGAAGGAGGAGGAGGAGGGAGATACTAGACTCCTTCATGCCACCTTCTCCCACCAGGCTTCACCTCTGGCATCTCATCCAGCTATAAACCCATCAGGGGATGAGTCCAGTGTCTCCCACCCAGAATCCAGTCACCTTCCAATGCCCCACCTATGATTATATGGGACTTTGAAGGGGAGATCTAGATAGAAACCATAGAAATGACCACTGGGCAAAAAGAAATAGATTTTTTTCCCTTGTAGTAATTAGGATTGAACCTAGGGCCTTTACATTGAGCTATGTCCCCAGTCCTTTCTTTTTACTTTATTTATTTATTATTTGAGACAAGGTTTCTCTCCCAACCTTGCAACCCTCCTGGTACAGCCTCCCTGACTGCAAGGCTCTTTCTCTTTCCTTTCAAGGCAGGCTGTATTGGCATCTTGACTTCTGTTCTTCCTGGCTCCTCCTTGGGGTTATAAGGATGTTGGCATCTGAAGAGAAAAAGACACTGTAAATACTTTTCTCTGATTTAAATTTTAATTTTGCATTTTCGTGAGCTCATGAGAATTGACACTGCCATTAGTTTGCAATTTGTTTCTCCAAATCCTTCTATTTTGAGAAGCTAAGCAGGAGGAGTAGAGGGTGGAACAGAAGAGGGAGGCATGGGCTGGGAGGAAACAAGGACAGCTAGGCAGGCAGGGTGGAGGCGGCAGCCGAGGGACTGGGGCCTCTGCCCTCCCTCCCTGCGGGGCTGGTTCCTGCCTGAGCCCTAGCCTGGCTCTGAGGAGCCTGCCCGCTGCGTCCTGCTGTCCCTGGATCAGCCCTGACCTTAAGATAGGGCACCACACAACGGAGGCCCTGCTTCTCCCCTAGGAGCTCGTGCCACGGGGCTGGCCAGGTGGAGAACAGGACTGCTGGGAAGTCCTGAGAGGCCGGGGGGTGTGGGGTGTGAAGAGGCTCCCCAGCTCTGAGAAGATGCTGGTTTTTTTAAGAGAAAAATTAAAGCAAAATTTTATAATAAAATAATAAGGGAATAATGATAGTTACAACACTGTATCACTCTCAAAGGAACTACTCAGGGTACAAGACAAAAAAGATTCTTAGAAGAAATACAGCAAAAACTTTTCAATGAACAAAGAGAAACAAGTAGTACATGTATTATGAAACAAATTAGCAGATATATAAATATATAAATAAATATATAAATATAAATATATTCGAAACAGTGGATTGGGTAATTTGGGGAATTATCTCCTTACTTCCTATTTCTCTATCTTTAGTTTTGTTTTTCTTTCTCTCTCTCTGTATGCACTTTGAGTTTCTCTTCTAAGAGATGGTTTATGCAATATTTAAGCTTGTGTGTCTATTTCACTTAACATTTTGTTATCGACTTGCATCCCTCTACCTTCAAATGCTTCAAATGTTTCTCTGTTTATGATAGTGTAGTACTCCACTGTGTATAAGAACCACATTTTCTTTATCCATGTATCTGTTGTGTCCCAGGCATATAAACAGTGCTGCTGTGAGCTTGCTTATGTCTGTACCTTTGTAATATGGTGATTTCAGCTCTTGGGAAGACATCTTGAAAGGCCATAGCTGGGTGAGGTGGAATTTCTAGTTCTGGTCTTTTGAAGACTCTCTACACTGGTTTCCATGGTGATTTACTAGTTTATACTCCCACCAACAATGTAATAGAGTTCCTTTCTCCCCATATCCTTGCCAATATTTCATATTATCAGATTTTTTTAATGATAGCCATTCTTTCTGAGGTAAGATGGCAGAAGGTGCCATTCTTGATACCTTTATTTTGCAATGGAAATTAACTCACTAATTCCAGCTAATGTTAGAATTGCTCCCATGGAAATGACCCCCCTGCAGTCAAACTACAGAGAACCCATCCCAAGCAGGTGGAGTCGGCGTGGAAGAGACACGGGAACTCCCGTGTCCACTGCATACTACTTGTAATAGCTGTGATATGGGATCAATCTGGGTCTGCAGATGGATAAACAGATACAGACATTGTGGACGTATATGCAGTGAAATACTATTTAGCAGTAAAGAGAGACGAATTCCTGTCACTGGCAACAGCATGAACCCCAGGGACATTCAGTGAAATAAACCAGGCATGGAGAGAAATACCACAGGATCACAGTCATTTAGAGCTTAGAAAATGGTTGATTTCACAAAAATAGAAAGAAGAAGGGTGGTTTCCAGAGGCTGAGAGCAGTAGGAGAAAGGAGAAGCGGGAGCATGGACGTTGGGTCCTGGGGGAGAGTGTTCTGTTGCTGTGGTCAGTAACAACACGCCAAGTACTTACAGATAGCTAGAAGTTTCAAGTGTTTTCACCACCAAGAAATGAAAAGCGTCTGAGGTGATGGACGCACAAACTCCAGTGGGTCAGAGGACCCTGGGCAAAGATGCATGGCCCATCCGGACACACACCCTGAGGCGGGATGGAGCACAGTGGGGATGGAGAACTGGGCAGATCTGGGTACTCAGTGTCAGAAGGGTATCTGCCATGGAGTGATGAGGGTCGGTGTGGCTTGCAGGGCATGGTGAAGGGGCAGGGTGGCCGGGTGGCATGCCTGCTCCAGTAGCTTGGGAGCGAGGATGGAGAGAGCATGCCTGCTCCTGGGTCACCACGCTGAGTCCTCATGGTCCTGTGCTGCCATGGAGATTATGTGGCAGCAGGATGCCTCACCTGTGGGAGATAGTGCTGTCCAGCTCTGGGACCTGATGACTGTGGAGGAGGCACACTGGTCACCCTTCTGTGCAAAGCCTGCAGTTTCAGACCTTGGTCTGTGCTCTCTTGGCACTGCACTCAGGGATGCTGAGGACACTGACAGTGCTCTTCAGTCTGGCCCTCTCTTCCATCCGAGTGACCCTCAGACCAGAGGAAAATGTATAGTGTGTTGGTAGTGTGTCTGCCTAGCATGAATGAGACCCTGGGTTCCATCCCCAGAACCAGGAAAACAAAGAAATAAGGAAACAAACAAATCAATGCATAGTGTCTTTGTTACTTTTTCTGTTGCTCAGACAAAAATATCTGACACTTAAAGGAGCAAAGGTGTATTTTGGCTCAGAGTTTGTAGAGGTTTCAGCCCATTGTTAGCTGGCTCCAAGGAAGGGTAGCACAGCAAGGGGCATCAGAAGAGAGCCAGTCCCTGGCAGAGCAGCCTGGAGGCAGAAGCAGCCTCCCTTTCCCTTTTACACCATCCGGGCTACAAGCCTAGTGAGTGGTTCCACCCATCCCCAGGGTGGGCCTTTCCCACTGTGCACACTCAGAGCTTGATAAACCAATCAGTGCACTTGGCCATCTAGTTATCACATACTCTTAATCCACATTTACACTCCCAGATTCAGCCACCTCCAAAAAGTACCCCCTGTGAGTGGGTGAGGCTCTGAGGGGGGAATTTTAGCTACAAGCCATAAAAAACAGAAAGAGAAAAGGGTTGAAATCAGTATAGACCTCTGTTGTATGTTCTCTTTTGCTCTGAGGCTAAAGCTCCTGTGATTTTGGACCTGGCATTGGCCCTGAAACTGGGAACAAACCTGTGACCTTTGCCTCATGGTGAGTTTGCTGACTGCCCTGCTCTGTTGTGTGTGGGACGCTTTACAACTCTGGAAGAACTGGGAGCCTTCAGGCCAAGTGGAAACTCCACCTTATTTTGTTCAGATAAGACTGAGCTTGACGATACCTCTCTTATTTTGTGTGTGGAGCGTATTTTTATTTGAGGATATTTAAAATATTTGTCTTTTTTCTTCTGTTATTTTGAGACAAAGTCTCACTATGTAGTGCATGCTGGCTCTGAACTCTCTACGTAGCCCAGGGTGACCTCAAACTTTTGATCCTCCTGTTTCAGCCTTCTGTGTATTAGGGTTACAGGCATGTACCACCAAGCTGGCCCTTTTCTTTTTTCTCTCTTCCTTCCTCTCTTTCAAAAAGTAGCTTTTGACCACCTTTTTACTGTTATTATTGTACTGTGGTTTTTGCATTCTGTGTCTTTGTTACATGTATCAAGATTTCTATAGAGTATTCAGCAGTTTTCTCTGAGTGCCCTAGTTCCCTCTGGATCCTCCCTCCGTGGCTCTCTTCCTTCCATCTCTGTCCCTTCAATCTGCTGCACATCTGTACTCCTAGGGATACCTTCCTATTCTCTTTGGTGGGAGCCAGTATTACCTGATCCCTTGTCTTTTTATTTCCTATTTTTCACTCTCACTTTAATCCTTTAATAACTTCTTCCGTTACGAGCTTTAGAATTAATTTTTTAAAAAATTTGCATTTCTAAATCAGCATTTATTTTGCTCTCACAGTGTCCTACAGTTTGGCCATTAGAGCTGCATATCTGTAGAATACTCTTCCACTCCCCTCTGACTCTTGTGCTACCTGAACCCCACTGAGATATTGTATCTTTAGTAGGGTTTCTTTCTGTCTGAATTTACCTTTG
>PVIR01045613.1:0-10606 GCA_004026965.1 Petromus typicus
AAAAAAAAAAAAAGTGAAGATTTGAATTTAAAAAAAATCTTTTTTCTCTTTTTCTGAGTTTTTAACTGAAGAGATCACAAACAGCCTAATGTATTATTGGTTATTCAAACATTAATTATTTAATACGTTGTTAATTCTCTCAGAGGAGAAAAAATACCTTGACAAAACTTGGTTTTATAAGTAACAATAATATGCCATGCTAAGTATATGTCTAAGAAAGCCTTAATCATGATAAAGAATTTCATAATACATCTTCTCAAATGATTTGGAGAATATTGTTTGAAATACTTATTTGCACTATCTGTCATTTTGAACGATTTCACATTAGGGATTTGTTATCATCTTTGCAATACATTTCTACCTACAGAAACAGAAATTTGTGCAATCACTATCTTTAGTACACTGTCACAGCTACTTTGAAAGCTGTTCATAAGTAATGCCAGCTCTAAACTTACTACTCTGCAAAATCTAAACTGGATCAATTTGAAAAACATCTCTTTTTGAGCAAATAAAACTTAAATGACTTATTCATATTAATTTAAATCAGGGAACCAAATCCTAGAAATAAATGAATATACCCTCATGAAATATAAGTTACTGAGAAAGTCATGTCATATAGATTACTCATTGCTAAAAAATGAACCTCAGCTAAGACTTTTACATACTCCAGGATATTTTTGAGTGTTAGAATTCATTGCACCTCCAGATAATGTTGCCTTAGTTAACATAGAGAAGAGGGTAAAAATGCTTCTCTGTCATATAGGTAAGACGGTGACCTCGAGTGGATTATTTTTCTTTAAATGCAAGAGCTTCTGGTATTTTTTCTGGTCATATTAAATTAAATTGAAGAGGATATCAATAATGACATATTTCAAACCACAAGGAAAGCAATTAAAATTTTGCATTAGGGAAAAATTCAAAATAATTTACTTTACTGAACCCTTAAACAAGACACTATTATTAGTACCTCACATAGATAATATTATTTAATGTTCATACATATCTTTACCATATGACACCTATAATAATGAGAGAACTGTACCATAGAAATGAAAAGTTAATTTCCAATGTCAGATATATATATATATATATATATATATATATATATATATATATATATATATATATATATGGACTGATAAGTAGCAGTTAATATGATTAAGAAATTCTAGCATATGTACCGACCATAGAGTTACCCCATTTCAAGCTGTATGGTGGTACACTGGATAATATAGGTAAAGCTGAATAAGTGGTCACACATCACTGCTTAATCAGTTGTATACCATCTCTATCTTTGTCATATTTTCTCTGAATTTACAGTGCATGAAAATGGGTGAAATTTAGTTTATGGGATCACATCCTCCAGCTGGTCATCTAACAGATATGTGCAGAACTTGCTTTTCTCTTTGAAGCATCTTCATTTGAAAATATCCATGCAAAATTGTATTCTGAAGTGTAACATTAGTGTCTCATAGCTTTTTTATCTCAGGAAGACCTAAACTTGATCTTAAAGATAATAAAGACATGATTAAGAAACTGAAGAACAAATTGACTTTTATCATTTCTATTCAGGTATTAGTCACAGCTAAGTGGGTCAAAGCTGTAAATTCCTGAGTACATTGGAGGAAGAGAGCTACAGAAAGTGTTTGATAAAGCTTTGTACAAAGTTCTTTGTGTCTCCATAAAAAAGATGAGGAGAAAATGTTTGCTCTTGTAAATATTAGAGATCTTCTTTCCTTGCTTTATCTGTACTTTATTTGGACAATACCAAGGACTGCATACTAAACTAGAGATGTTTGTAATGGTTTAGATTTTCCTTAGTTAAAGCCATTTTAAATCCAGCAGTTATCAGTTTGGGTAGTTCAAACTGCAAAAATAAAATTTCAACATTATGTTAAAGATGCGCTATAAAAATGACAAGCCTTCTTAAAGATTTACTTTAAATGGTATTTTGCTCTGATTGAGCTGTCAGGCTATCCCGTGGATTAAATCACATTGCATGGTAAAAGTACACATTATTTTAATTACTATACTTTGATGAAGAGTGCAGTGTCTTCATTGGCAAATGCCAATACTACCTAAATGGTTTTTATGCTGCAAAACAATTGCCTTGAGAAAGTGTCTTTTAATGAATTTAAAATATTAAACTGCTTTCAGTATATAAGATTATGCCCTTTATCATAATGGATCAAATATACCATCTTAATTCCCCAATCTGTCTAGTTTTGAAATAAAACATATCTTATTAGGTTATAAACTTTTGCTTAGACTTTGAAAACGAATTTCACTCACAAAATTATTCTACTGATGTGTGGATCTCTTAGTTGTATTCTGGGGAACAGTATATGAAACAATACGATACAAGCATGAAGAGAGTATTCTGTCAAAATGTAAAATAGAGATTATTATGCATAATATTGTACTCATAATAATCAAGCTAAATAAAAATTATCATGTTTAATTTCTAAAAGGTTAATTTCTGTTAAATGTGGTAGATGATTAAGAAAGATCAGTGTTACTAGTAGGTGTTTTCCTAAGCGCTTCCGTTTCCTTACACCTGCTATCCAGATGGGGCATTGAATTAACTTTGAAATAAACACCACGACAGTAACTAATTTAATAAATGTGTAGTTTTTGGAGAATCTCGTCTTAGTGAAGAGGATATCTGCATGATTTATACAAATCTTTCTGATTCTTTAATGGAATTTAGTGAGGGTTTTTGTACATTACTAAAATTTATTCATTTTTGCATGTTATTTTACCTAAAGTGAAAACATCCTAGTGTTCTGGCAAATAAGTGCAAATTTCAGATGGCTTAGAACTATACACTTTGTAAAATTCTGTGCATCGTTAAACTGTGAATATTGTTATCCTAAGTGTCTCACTAGATTATCCATACTGCGACCATACTGTCACTGATCCCAGTCTCTGCCTCATGTGCATGAATGTTTCTTTGAATTCATGAAGTTCCTTGAATTCACTGTTAGGACTAACGTTCTATATAACTTAAGTAATAGTGCAAATAAAATGCTGAGTATCCTAAACATTAGAAAAAAGTCTTAGTTTATCACTGCAGAATGGTGGAGTGCTTTTACTTCCAATTTTGCTAATGTAAACAGAGGCATGTGTTATTTCTCCGGCAATGAATTTATATAAAATAATTCTATTAACAATTACTAAAAATTTGATAACTGGTCAAATTCTTTGAATGACACAGTACTAAAACCTACACAAGGAGAATCCATAATCTAAGCTACCCATCCCTATTAAGGAAATTGAATCATTAATTAATAATTTTCTAAAATGAAAGGTTAGGCAACTGTTGAATTATTCTTCACATAGAAGGAAAATATATTTTACCACTTTCAACAACATTTTATTAAAAGTATTTAGATTATTCTATTTTATTAAATACACCTAGACTTTATAAAGTAGGGAATTATTCTAATTTTAAAAATTCTTATAGATGTTAAATAAAGACAAACTACAGACTAATATCTCACATTAACACAAAGACAAAATTTCTCATCAAAATATTAGCAAATTAATGTCCCAAATTTTACACCATAAATATAAGCTAACATGTATAATGCATTCATATAAGAGATGATATAAATCTGCTATTTTTTAAAATAAAATACTAGAATGAAAGATACATAGTGCTGAATCTCCCTCCAATCAATATCCCTTAGAACACACTTATAATTATTGCTATTTTATGAAAAAGTGGAAGTACTCTTTCATGAGTCTTTTTACTGCTATGTCTGCCTCAAAGTGTTGATTTGATACAAATTTTTATCTTGCATGGTCATTTTAAATTTAGGCAAGAGCCAGAATTCACACAGTGCCAGATGCCTTTAATAAAGTGGATGAGGATGCAATGTAATATTATTATGAACCTGCGTTTACATGGAATTGTAGCCAGTAGCAAACTTCACCATATCTTTTGATCACACTTTACAAAGACACTCTGAAAACTTCCAAATTTTCTTGAGAATTTCAGAAAGCAGAAAGAATGATGGATAATTTGAGGGCAATTAATGGCAATATGTCTTTATGATAATATATTTCTTAAATATGAATGGTCACCATATATTTTGATCACACACACACACACACACACACACACACACGTGATTCTTTTATGGAGAAGAACACAGCTCTGAATCCATTAAACATTGTCTGTACCTCATGATTTATTTCCAAAGAGTAAGACATTGAAAGGTGCAAAAACAAAAACAAACAAACAAACAAAACAAACAAACAAACAAACAAAAACAAAGAAGTTAATCTTTATCATGAAGAAATATAACACCTGTTGGTCAGGTAGTTAAAGTCAGCAGGAACACGTACAAATCTTGTCAGCTGTTCCTCTCATTGAGATAGCATGGTGCAATGACCCTCCACTGCCCAATCCCCTTCCTGTGTGTGTAACCTCAACCTAATCACGATAAAATCATAAACAAATACCTGATCAACACTTTAAAGAGCATCAAAAATAAAAAATAATGATTAAACAATCCTAAAAGTTATTTCAGGAAAGAAGATACTAAAACATACCTCATACATGAAATGCATTTTGGATAGAGTTCTAGAGTTCAAAAATAATAGTAGAAAAATTAAGAAAGATTATAGGAGTTAAGAAACAACAACATAGTAGGTTAAAATCTCTCCACATACGAAGTATGGGCTCTTGTACAGGAATTCTTGTGTGGATCAGTAAGAATCATGTATGTTATTCACTTAGTTTAAGAGAAGAATTTTTTAAATCTGCTAATTAAAATAAAGGTTTTAGAGCATCATCCTAGTATAATCTTCATTTTAAGAATGAACGTTGCATCCTGTTACTTTTTTGACTTGAAAAAAACAAATACATAATAAAATGTATTTTAGCAGTGGTTTACTAGATGGGAATAATGTAATCTGTTGATATTTGTCCTCTGTCAATTCCAAGAACATTTCTGGATTTAAAAAATTAAAAATGCTATTAATTCCATCAACAAATGCTTTTTTAAAAGTTGGATAAATGAGTTATTCAAAGATGCTTCTTATTTCCAACTTAACATCAAATTAATTCAGCTAATGAAAGAAACTAATGGTTATTTTGCTAAAATAATATATTTAAATAGTTAACCAGAACAGTCATTTTTTTTTCAACATGTTTTTGCCAATAGGTTAAGAATAAGTTTTAAATTATATTTCCGGTGCCGAGGATTTAGCTAAAAAGTTCCGGCACCTGCCTTGCAAGTGGAAGGGCCTGGGTTTGAAGTCCAGTAACCACATACAACAATGCAGGGCATGGAGACTCATACCCATCAGCTATTGGTACCACATACCACAGTGCCAGGTGTGTTGGCTCATGCTTGTAAATCCAGCAGAAGCAGGAGGATTGCTGTGAGTTCAAAGTTTGCCTGGGTTACATAGTAAGTTCAGGGTCAGCCTGAATTACAAAGTCAGACCCAGTCTCAAAAATAAATAAATAAATAAATAATGTTTCTATTTTCTTACAAGTCATATATTCATGCAATCATATAAAATATGTGACTTCATTTATTCATATATAATTAGATTAACAAATTGTTCATTTTGATACATGTTAGAATTTATATAACATACTAAGATTTATACATAGCTTAAGAAAAAAATTTTGCATCAATTTTATAACATTCAAAAAATAAACTTAAATAGAATAAGTTAGCATTAACATCACTAAAGTATCAATATTAAAGGAGACTTCATATAAGTATTTATATTTATGTTTATTTATACAATATAATATTTTTGGATAGAATTTCCTCTTTCTGTCTGGTAATTTTTTTTATTGCCTCAATTCTTTTGTTATATTATAAGAATCTTTTATTTTTAAATGGGATACTATTGACTATTAATCAAATATATCAATATATTAGTCACTAAAATGAGTTTAATAGTATATGGTATTAAGTTAAATGATATTTTAGTTCAATTAAATGACTATTTTGAATAGGTTTCTAAAATACAAACTCTCAGACAATGCTGAAAATAATGGAACAGGACACAAGTAAATGATGAGTCATCCATGTTCCTGGAATGGGGTAATTAATACAGTTTATTACTCATACCACACAAAGCAGTCTAAATAATCAGGTCACTACTCATGTTAAAATATCAAGATCATTCTTCACTGTGTTGGAAAAAGAGTTTTAAAATTTTATGGAACCACAAAAGATACTAAAGAGCCAAACAGTTTTGAACAGAAGGACCCAAACTGGAGACATTAATACTAAGACCTCGAAGTTTGGTATAAAGCTATGAGCAAAAATATCACGCTATTATCATAAAACCTGACACAAAATCAATGAAATAAAATAGAGAGACCAGAAATATCTCAAAACATTCATATCTAACTGATTTCTGACAACAGAGTTCAGAATATACAATGGTGAAGAAACAGTCTTCTCAATAAATTGTACCAAAAAACGGATTTCTACATGAAAAAGGAAACTATATTTATATCTTATGTAACAAATATCAATCAAAATGCATAAAATAATTCAAATGAAGACCAGAAATTATGACACTACTAAAAGAAAACAGCAAAAATTGTTTAGGATATTGCTAAGCAACATTTTCTTTTTCCTATATTAACCCAAGGGCGCAGATAACAAATCAAAATTAGAAAAATTAGACAGTATGACACTAAAACACATGTGAATAACAGAAAATATTCAAAAGAGGAAAGAGGGAATGTACAATCCTGTTCAGGCTGGCCATGAGCCAATAAAAATCAATTATTATTTAAAAAGTTGGCTAAAGATCTAAAGTGGTATTTCTTTAAAAAGAACATATAAATGACCAGCAGATAAATATTCCTACAAATAGTCAGTGCTACTAATTATGGTATTGAAGCAAATCAAAATAGTAATGAAATACTGTCTCACCTCAATAAAATAGCTGAGAGAGAGAGAAAGAGAAGAGAGAGAGTAGATCAAAGCAAGGTACGAGGAAGGAAAAGAGGCAGAGGAAAAGGAGGAGAACTAAATATGTGTTATGTACACAATGAAGTGTTATACTGCAGTAAAAAAAAAAAACACGAAATCCTCTCATTTCTGACAAGAGGAGTGAAAGACAGCATACTGAGGCAAATATCAGACATAGACAAGCTCCCCACGACCTCTGTCCCAGTGGAGGTAACATAGGTGTTATAGAAGCTAAGAATTACACATTGGTGATAATGGTAAGGAGAGAGAAGCAGAGAGCCTGATCCATGAATATAATGTTACCATTAGGTTGGAGGACTAAGTTCTGGCACTCTATGGCACAGCTGAGGGAGCATAATTGACAGGAATGCAACATGTATTGCGAATATTTGGAAGACAATAGTTTGTGCGCACCATAAAAACATAATAGAAGTTTAAAGAGACAGATATGTTAATTACCCTGAGCACTTAATGTATACATGAATCAAAATTTAACCTTATACCTTATAATTAGGAACATATATATGGTTCAATCAAAAGATAGTGAATTAAAATAAAGGAAATGTGTCAAATTGTTTTCTTAAATCAGCTGTACTGTTTTCTGTTTGAAATACCCAGTTTTGCTAACATTTTTTCCTTCATTTTTTGGAAAAATTTAATGATTCACCTTGCTTGCTTCACATAGCTCATCCAATTTTATAGTTGACTAACAGAAGAGAAAATAAGTCCAGTTCCTGTTATTTGATTAATGAAAACATGTTATGAATTTGGCATATTGCATTCATGAATAAAAATAATTTAAAATTTAATAGTTTTAGACTAGTGTATTATTGCAAGCAAAAGAAAAAATAAAGTTACAGTTTGAATTTGTATGTTTACTTGTGCTCACCTGTAGAGTACACAGTTCAACATTGCCCCAAACCAGAACTAATTCCTCCTGTACAATGAAATCATAAAATCTGGAGGCATAATAAAATCATAAAAGGCATACATTATGGCATATATTTAACTTCAGCAGAAAAAAATTAAGATAAATTGCAATTGTAATTATGTAGGAAAATTAATTGCATTATAGGAATGTAAGAAAGAAGTGCTTGTCTAATCACCACACCATTACATCATTGAGTTCCACAAACAGTCTTAACAGGATAATCAACGTTTATTTTTTGCTTAACCATTTTGTCTTAGCCAACCAATATTTGTCTCTGCTGAACTTCTCAAAAATTATTTATTGGCTAATAAATATACTCTATTGCAATTGCTAGAAAATGTTCATGTGTCTAAGAGGTGTACAATAGATTCTTATTAACTTCAAAGTCTAAAAGCTTATGTTTCTTCTTACCACAGAACAGGAACATTTAATACAATATAACAACTGGTTGACTTTAATTTTCAAATATATGTATTTCCTTTTAATATTCAACATGTAAGGATTTATCCTTGTATAATTTAGAAACTGACTTCTCAAGTTAGGAGATAATAAGAAATCATGTTTGAAGTATCAAACACCCACCAACCCACCCTTTCATTCAAATTTTAAACTTTATGATTTCTTGATAAAATTAAAATGACATTTCAAAAGAACATATCCCATTTTCATCATTCAAATGACAACTAAGCCAATTTATCATTTAAATTACATGGTTGAAATAAATAGTCACATAAACTGTACAGTTCATATGGTTATGAAATCTAATATTTATGAAAGTGGAATTTAAAATATTTTTGAAAGTATTATAAGAGCTAAAAAAAATCTGTGAATTATAATTTTGAAAGGCAAATGATTAAATTACTTAGATATTTTATCTTATATATGTCAACTAACTGTACACAACTATATAAAATTTTAATGTAAAGTTAGTAAACATATTTAAAATATGTGAATATAATTACATATTTGTGGAAAAACAAAAAATTGTAAAAGTTAGGAAATAGAAAGTATAAAATTCTACAAAGAAAATTCATTATTGTATGTATAAATCCATTAGAATTGTCTATTAGTAAAGCTAAAATTAATATAAGATTTTTTCATTTATTACCTTTTATTAGAATAAATTTACCTAATATCAACATCATTAAAAATGTTAAATATTATTGAATACTCACATCAAATAAATTTATAAGTTAAACAGAAGTGGAACATAATAGGACTTCAGTAAGTATGAACTCTACTGCATTAACACCAGACAGAATATCTGTACAAATTCTAATGTTTCTCTGGTAATTAAAAAAAATATTTTCTCATTTAAATTACCTTTTTAAATGATATTTAAGGGCTTATGAGAACATTTTGGGTGGAACTTAGTCACATTCTGCACTAAGAATTTGCACACATTTGCTTCTTATTTTTACTCACTCCCCTTCTCTACCTTCAACTTCTCCCGGGCTATATATGTAATCTCTGTTTTCACTTTTTCTTATTTTTAAGTTTTCCTTCCCCCTTTTTCCTTGTTTCTTCCTCCTCTCCCTAATTCTCTTTCCCCTTTGAAAATTTTCTCTCAATTTGACAATATCTATTACAACTTTTGGACCTTATTTATATTTCCTGTTTCTCACACCAAATGTGCACTATTTATTTCACTAGTAAGCATGATTTCAATGTGTGTCCATTTAGCTATAATAACTCATTTATCATTCTTTATGGCTGAGTAGTACTCCATTTTATTTAACAAAATAAAACAAAAAATTTCATTATCCAGTCACAGGTGGATGGGCTGTAGGGCTTTCTTCAGGATTAAGCCATTACAAACTGTATTGCTATAAACATGGGTGAACACATAGCATTATTATTAATTATTATTATTATTATTTTATTTATTTATTTATTTATTTATTTTTAGGTTGTAGCACTTTCTCGGCTCAACTGAAGCTTTCCAAATAACATATTTTGAGTGAGTTAAAGATTTTCTGAGGGACTTGGAATTAGCTCAGTGGTTCCAGCACCTGTCTTGCAAGTGCAAGGGCCCTGTTTCGATTTCCCAGTAACCATACACAGTCTGAGTGTGAAGACTCATGCCCAGCACCAATCAGCACCACATACTATAGTGCCAGGCATGGTGGCTCATGCCTGTTATCCCAGCACTCGGGAGGCAGAGGCAGGAGGATTGCTGTGATGTGAGTTTGAGGCTGAGCTCAGGGCCAGCCTGAACCACAAAGTGAGACCCTGTCTTTAAAAAAAAAAAAGATATTCTGTGTGAAAAGGAGCCAAGGAGCCAAGACATGATATGCAGCCTCCTTCATGTAATACATTTCCAGTGATCCTAGAAATTCCTATTTAATGACTTTTAAAAATTAAGTCTATACAACAATAAATGGAATATTTCTGTATCTTTGGAGTATATCATTGTATCAAATGATGTTGATGTTTTATATTTATTTTCAAATATTTTCTGGCCAACATGCTATACATTAATATTAATTTATTCCAAATGATTTCAGAAGTATTTACTGCATCTTATGTAATTTTATTGCAAAGTTCCTTATTTTCTAACCAAAGTATCTTATATTCTAGGTTTTCAGAAACCTAGAGAATTGAAAATTATCTTGAGGACAGGCCACTAAGTGACATATGCCATTATTGGTACCATTTTGTGTATTAAATAGTAATCATTTGATAATAAGAAATCATTTGACCCTCAAGTTCCCAG
>PVIR01045614.1:0-10637 GCA_004026965.1 Petromus typicus
GGCTGCAGGAGGACAACGAGGCTGTTCTGTCACAAAGTGCGCTAATTAGCGGCGCTTTCCCAGTATCTCCGGGTGGCTTCTGGGAGCTAATTACTGGGGACAGAGAGTGGGAGAGAACATACACCCCGTGGATAGGTAGTTAATACACACACCTCTCGCGGGCACTCCCGGGACAGGCCTCTTAATTTCCCCAAAGAGAATCTTCTGGCTTTCTCCCTCCCCGTCTTTTCAGTTTTCCTTTTTTAACAGCTTTGTTAATTTAGGTTAAGTGGTTGGGTTGTCATGGAGACAGGCATTCCTCTCAGGCTGACTGTGTCAAAGGCGTCATTAATCTGTTTTCTCAGCTGCCTCTTCCTCATGTCTAATTGCAGCGCCCCTTCCCCTGCCTCCCTTCGGATGACGTCACTTGAGACATTTTTAGGGCGCCATATGCGAGACTCGGTGCAATTTATTTTCTTGTTCCGTATCTCTGTTAACTGTCGTATTCCCACCCACAGGACAAGTGGCGTTCCCAGTGGTGCTCCCAGGTGGGGCTGCAGAGCGTCTCCGAGGTGAGGTGAAGTCTGAATGCACGGCTAGATGCAGCCTGGTAGCTCTGCTGAAGGAGGCTTTGGAGGCTTCGACTTGCCCTTTTCTTCATCTCCTCAAGTTTCCTTGTTGAAAATAGATTTTTTTCCCCTGAACCACAGTTCCAGAAATCTGAAACAGACTCTAAATCAAAACCAGATGGTTCTGATGTTGGGAATCCTGGCCTGAGAGAGTGAGGCCGGGTCCTGCTGGGCTGGGGGGAGGGAGGCCGCCTCTGTTGCTGCGGCTGAGCCCTCGTCCTCTGGTCCTCTCGGAGAACGTTGTGGGCGGAACCCTGCTGCCTTTGGGCATTCTTGCCTTGCTGTCCCTCTTCCCACACACCCACACAACAGGAAAAAAAGAGTGTGGCCCTGGAGTTTGTCTTTGCAACTCTGGCTCATGAGGAAATTCTCACCTCATTTGTCCCAGCCGATCAGCGTGAGAGACCTTTCCTGCAGCCCTGTGCCCGGATCTGGACTCTAGTTCAGCACCATGACAGGGGCTGAGCACCAAGGACGGGGGCTGTGTGTGGGGTACCCGGGGCTCAGGGTCCGACCACCCCGTGCCAGGAAGCACTGGTGTGTTATTTTCTTTCACGTGATGCTAGGGATGAACCCAGGGCCTTCCGTGTGCTTGGCAAGGCTCCGCTGCCGAGCTACACCTCGGACCAGGGAGGCTGCCGAGAGTCGCTGGCGAAAGGCCGAGCTCCTCTGCGTTCTGTTTAACGCGGCGGCGCCCCGGGGCAGGTGCAGCCCGGAAGCTTGGAACTACCGTCTGCCTAGTTCAGTCCCATGCTGCTCACGCACAAAGCCTGTCCTGGAGTGAATTTGTCATCCCATAGCAGCAGACCTGGTACTTTATTCCTTACGTTTTTGTGACAGTCAGTTCTGAAGGTTCATATCCTTTTCTCAACTCTATTCCTTAGACAAGATTCATTCTTCATTACTTATAATTTTCATCCATTTATTATAACACGGATATTATTTAACTTATGTAATTGGAAAGTACATCTCTTCAGATATCATACTTTCATGATATTTCTTATTTTTCTGCCCAGCACAGGGCCTGACACCTAGTATTTGTTGAATAACTAAACATGCACCTAGCACTGAAGTAACTGATGTCTTTGTCAGTTACAATCAGAGACAATCTCCACTCAATTACAAATAGCGATGAAGTAAAGTAAGCAAAGCAAGTTGGTGGTTAAGATTTAGCTTCTGCCATTTTAATTTTTTTTTTTTTAGGTTTTTGAGACAGGGTCTCGCTTTTGTGGTTCAGGCTGGCCCTGAGCTCAGCCTCAAACTCACATCACAGCAATCCTCCTGCCTCTGCCTCCCGAGTGCTGGGATGACAGGTGTGAGCCACCACGCCCGGCACTGTGGTATGTGGTACTGGTTGCTGCTGGGTGTGGGTCTCCACACCCAGTATTGTTATGTGGTTACCGGGGAATCGAACCCAGGCCCTTGCACTTGCAACACAGGCGCCGGAACCACTGAGCTAACTCCCCGGCCCTATTTTTAATATTTTTAAAGGTAAGATCTCACTAGCTGGCCCAGGTTGGCCTCAAAGTCATGACCCTCCCCCCACCCGGTCTCGGCTCCTGGCAGCCTCCCTAAGAAACCCCATGCAGAACTGCGTATGATCTCCACTCTGTTCCTGCTGTTCTCTGCAGAACCCTAACCAATACAGGAAGGAATATTTAGATTTTATTTTTCTCAGATAGCTAAATCTTCAGTGCAAACAGTTGAAAGCAAAGTGTCCGTTTTGGTTTAGATCAGAAGTGTTCTGCCAAAGCCTCATGCACACAGGTGGGGCTCCCTGGAGAGGCTGGACCGCGCGCCGCGCTGCACCCACAGGGATGTCAGCGGAGCCTGGCCGGAAGAGGAAGTCCACCAGGGCCTGACCGGCCACAGTGCGTGCGCCCAGTCCCTTCTCTCCGCGTCCTCTGCTGTCCCCTTGGCCGCGCCATGGAGCTGGCCGCTGTAGCACAACTCTGAGCTCCAGTAAACTTCTCTTTCTTTCACTTGTGGTCATTGAGCCTTGTGTCTCAGTGATAAATAACTAAGCAAAGCCTCTCTCAGTGCTGTTGTGCACTGCAGATAGACGAGACGATAAGAATCAAGAGTACTCAGACACTGCAGGAAAACCAAAATTCATATTTGTGAGAAGATTTGCTGTTTTCATTAGGAGAAATCAAAGATATCTTTGTCTCTACGAAGTCACGTATTTTCTCTGTGACTTTTAAAATCAGCAAACAGGTAAAGCCAAAGAAGGGAAAGAGTCAAGCTAGCCCCAGGGTCAAGTCACCCCGACTTCAAGCTTCCTGGCTTCTCTTTGCACATTTATTCTGTTTGTTCCTCTTCATCTGATTCTGCATCTTCAGAAGTTTATTGTGTATTGTTCTCGAGTGGCCCTCGCCGTTGCTACTCCTTCATCGACCTCCTGGAGAAATAAAATTATTTTCGATGCTCCCCATTCCAGAATTCTCAGGAATGAGTACTTATTATCTGTCATTCTAAAAGTCATGTGACAAGGGTCCGGGATGAGGTTACCTGGCTTGCCACCCATGTACTGGCTATGCCAGGGAGGGACGCCATGGAGAAGAACACGGACAACAGTTAAGTAGGACAGCACTCAAGACGGGCCATACCCCTTGCAAACAAAATAATCAGCAGATTCCCTAGCTGCTCCTCTGTCTAAGCAAGGACTTCTTTGTCATGATTTATAATACTTGATAGTTTATAGTGAGCAACCGAAGCATTTGTACAGATTACTAAACCTTATTATTTCTAAAATCCTTTTCCAGAACTCATGTCATACCTTTCTGTTTTCATCAAATATTTATTGCTGGAAATGCAGGTTTTGTTTCGTGTCCAAGGAGGTGCAGTAGGACATGTACACCGCCAGATGTCACTATTGCAGGTAGCGCTCCACAGGGCTCAGTCTGCTCAGCGTGGTCTCTCCTGATGGGAAGCCACGTGCACAGGCGAGTTGGGTGGTTTAAGTCTTCAGAGAAGGAGAACAAGGTTTGCAGAAGCACTCACAAGCACCCAGACAAGCTTGCTTCCAGTCTGTTAAAAAAAAAAAAAGTTATTCTCTACACCAATAATGGACTAGCTGAGAAGGAATCCAGGAAAACAATTTCATTCACAGTACCTTTAAAAATGATACCTAAGGGCTAGGTGCTTTTAAAATCACACACCTTGTAATCCCAGCACTCGGAAGGCTGAGGTAGGAGAACTGTCGCACATTCTAGGCCCCCATGAGCTGTGGAGCAGAACCTGTCTCAAAAACCAAAGAAAGAAAGAAAAGCCCCCAGCCCGAGGGATCATCCCGAGGAGTGAATAGCCTCTGCCATGAAGATTTCGGAGCACAGCAGAAAACATCTGCATCAGTGCCTGCAGCCGTGCAGACCTCTGCTCACCATCAGCGTTTACGTGCTTTTGATCGTGTCTAGAGCGAATTGTTTCAGTCCATCACACATTCAGGATGGCAGAAGCCCTAGTCACCGAAAACGTGAAGAGTATACTAGACAGTGACAAAGATGTGCTGTGCACTTCGGTGACTTCCCTCGAGTGAGGAAGGGGCAGGGTGCCAGGAGGTGAGGGCCGGATGTTCTTCCTCTTTGTTCATCTCTTCTTCCTACTTTCATTTCGAGACTCTTCCCTCTTATTATAAGCCTTCCCTCTTTGCCCCAGGGCCTCTGAAGGAGTTTCTTGGCTCCATCATGACGATTGGTGCTTTATTCTGGAACCTGGTTTCTTGATTTTACTCCTAGTGCTCTAGATCATTCATAGAAGAAGAGGCTTCGTTACTGAACAGGTGGCCAGGGAGGCAACCAGAACTGACGAGTACTGCTGGCCTCGCAGGTGACAGGCAAGGCCGACGGAGGCCAGGGCTCCCACGCGGCCTCCAGCAAGATGCTCCTCCTTGGTGCAGCCTGCAGAGCAAAACCTTGCAGGAGAGAAGACGGAAACGCCCAGCCCTCTACTCTGGGAGGTTTACGTGTACGCTTACACTTACGCTTCTCACAGGAAACTCACTCAGCTTTTCCTAGCCGAGTGTGAGCCTCTCGTGTTCCATGCCTGGGCCGATGTGCCCGCCGCCCTCGGGTGACCCACACCGATGCTCTGTGGGTGACCCCTGGGGACCGTCCCGCTCTGGAACAGTGGGGGTAGCTGGGTTGGAAGGAATTTCTAGAGAATTCTGTACATCCACTCTCTCTAAGTTAGAAAAACTGTCTTTCAGTTAATTTTTTTATTAGTACCAGTTATAACTTTAGATGGTTCAGTTTAACATTAGTTGTGTGCCCAACACTGTCATGGGGATGCAAAGGTAAATGAGACACAGCTTTTGTCAGAAGGAAATCTAGAGGCAGATCTTGCAGTCTTATACTACTTGATCTTTATACTTTCAGCTGTAATATTTACATAAAGATACGTGTGCTTGGCATAGCCTGGAACTGGATAAGCCTTAAATAAATAAAGGCATCAGCTGTGTGGTTAATTACTTTGGGTAGAAGAGAACATTGTAGATAATTTAGACCCTTCAAACTTCTTTCGATCATGGAATTTTAAGAAAACTAAACAACCCTTCAATAGATGATTCTGCTTTGTGGCGAAGATTGATTTTAGAATGTGCAACGCTGTACCTATCACTAAGGAGCCCCAACTTGGGTAACTCCCCTGCTTCTCACTTCACGCTGTTGGAGGTATGGACAGTGGAGGGGCCGGCAGTCCGCAGACGTCCCTTGCTCGCTCCTTGGCCCTGCCAGCTCGAGGGCTCAGTCCTGGTTTTCTCAGGTTGTGCTGAGCTCAGTGTCCAGGTTATTCCAAGTGTTGTACACACCCAGCATGCAGGCTCCTCTGCTTTGGACTTGCATGAGGTGTTAAAAATAACCACCTCCCTCTCTCACGCCGGTGCCCTGGTGTCTTTGATGCAGCAGACCTTGGAAGTGAGACCCTCACAGCCCGGACCTGCCCTGGGCCAAAAGCTTCATCGGTCTGCTCTGCTTAACCTGAGCGTGTCCTTGGCGGCTGTGGCATGGGATCTGTGGTCCTTCCAGGGGACAGCTGTCCGTGTTGGCCATTGGAATGCAACAAAAGCCACCATTATTTCCTTGTTACTGTTAGGCCCGGCGTCAGCGAGGGCGTGGCTAGTGAACTGCATGCTGAGCTCCTTGAGAGGTGGTGAGTGGCTCCCTCAAACTGTCCCCCATCCTGCCCTGGGTCTCCTGGGAGGAGGAGACATTTTGGAGGACAGTAGGAACTTCTCTGCAGATGGATCTACAGTTCCAAAAGGTGTATTCCGACTTTGGACGAAAGCTGATTTTCAGTATAGTGAAAGTTTAGCTCATAGACAGCATGAATAAATTCCTAGCAGAATTTAGGGAAAATCCTTTTGGAGGCTTCCCATTGATTTACGAGCCTTATAAATATAATCCTTGGAAGATAATATGTAGGATTATAGGATTTATTTTGTGTGTTTGCCATAAGGATGAAATAGAGTTTTGGAATTTTGAGGCCAGACGCAAAGGGAAAGTAAATAGGCTCAGTGGATGAAAAGAAAGAAAGTACTCTACAACACATGTCAGGTAATAAAGCACCAGGCCCAGACGGAGACACAGCTGTATTGTACAGAACATTCAATTGTAAATTACTTCTAATTTTAGAAAGGTTTATAAACTTGCTGCAGGAACCATAGAAACTTCTTGTTCCAATATCACTGGCAACGAAAAGGAAATGTATATGCAGTGAACTCATTTTCTTTTTTAAATTCTAGAAAACCCCACCAAAACCAAAAAACTATGGTTATTAGATTTCTAATGCTATTAAGCGGTATATCTATCTTGATCAAATAGATTTACTTCATGGAAGTTTTCTGAAAGTTAATATTTACTACGTAGGCAATATAACAAAAATAGTACTACATCATTGAGAAATAGGTATTGATAAAGCTTTTACTTAGTGAAATGAGATAAGAAGCAAGCCCTGGTCTCGAAGGAATACTCACACAAGGTTTTTGTAGAAATTTCAAGAGAAGCCTGAGTTCAGTCAGAATCTATGTCACTTCTTCATTTCTGTGAACATCCTGTAGTAATCACAGGTACATCAAGCTATTGGCATCTTACATATTTTTTAATATGTGGTTTGAAATAGAAAAAAAGGGAAAAAAGCCTTTACACCTAATGCTGAGTTTAGTAAATTATATGTTCATTTAATAGATACTATTCGATCATTATGAATAACAGGAAATTACCACTAGAAGATGGTATGTCTTCTCCTATGTCTGTCATGACGGTGGGTACACAGCAGCCTTTCTGGGGTCTTCCGCTTCTGTGGCATGACGTGTCGGCCAGGAGCTTGGTAGTCAGTGAAGCACAGAGGCCCGGTCTGCCTGAGGACATGTGTGGCGCCAGCTGCCCTTGGGAGGACGGCGTCAGCGGGACACAGCCCGGGCAGGGCAGGAGCCTTCGCAGGCCGAAGGCAGGGCGAGCGCTGCCCGGGCTGGGGAGCCTCGCGCCTTTCTGTAGCTAAACACTTCTTGTGACAGTTTAATAACAGTTTAATTTCCAGGGCCACATTGCAGGTGCCGAGTCACTACCGCCTGGAGACCCAGGTGGACTTGAGTCCACATATGGTCTTTTCCCCGCTGGGTACAGTTCACAGCCAGAGGCCATCTTCACCCTGAAGTAATGCTGCTGCTTACCACTGTCCGCAGCTCCCCGCTGAGTAATCAGGACATCGGGGTGCTCAGTGTATCCACAAGCCGAACTGGCATACGGGACAACAGTGTGGTGACGCGACGCCAGAGGAGGCGCCCGCTCTCTGAGGAGGGCGACAAACCCCTGAGGCTTGGTCGGGTCCCTGGAGAACAGAGCCAGAGCTTTCGGGTCGTGGGGAGAGCCCTGCTGCTCCCACCGCGCTGGGCCGGTAGTCTGCGCCTCGCCTCTCCGATCTGTTCGTTGTTCTTGCGGATGCAGAACACGTGTGTCCCTCTCCCTGCGTGTCCCTCTCCCGACGGGTCAGTGACTGGCTGGAAGTCTGCTTCCTCCCAGGACTGCACCCACAGCGTCCTGGGACCACAGGGCACCAGCAGGGTCAGCTGTGACTTTCTTCCTCTCCCTCGGGTTCCCCAGCTCTGTCGGGTCACACCCAGGTGCTGTGTTCTACCGGCTCCCAGCTGACTGCGTGTTTCTGAGAACGCCATGGAATGTGAATTGTCGCTCAGACTGCATGAGGGCCCTTGGCAGGATGGTCTCTGAGGCCTTGGAGGTATCTTCTGTCCCCAGGTGAATTGCTCTCAGCCGGCCTTTCCTGGTTCTGTCTGCTAAACTTCACCTGGTGATCTACAATCCCTTATCTGGGAAAAACCCTTTGGCAGCGGCCCCCAAGCTGGCGTAGGCCCACGGCCCATTTCCGGCCGGGGACACTTCTGCTCCAGGCAGGAGGCTGAGTGAGGAGGGGCCTGTGGCCTTCTCAGCTCACCCTTCCTCACGTGGCCTCTTTGCCCACAGGAGCTGGAAGGGTGGTGTTTCTGAGGTAAGATAGAAGAAATAATGACAGGTAGTGAAGAGAAAAGGAAATCATTCTAAAATCTGTGCTTTTAAGAAAAACTGCAGTTTCAAGACCCAAAGTTACAGTGCCTTCCTTTCCAGGAAACTCATGCCAAGCATTCCAAGAATTAAAAAGATACAAGAAGCCGGAAGTCGGCCCTGGCCCAGGCTTTTCCCTGTAAATGGCTCTTCCCCCCATGGGTGTCCATCCTTGAGGAAGCAGCACTGATGAGGGGCCATCTCAGCTTCCAGCCCACCTGTGTGCTCTGCAGCCTGGCAGATGGGTGTCTGAGCAGACAGGAGGTGTGCACAACCGGCACCCCAAGACACACAAATACACCCAGCCCCAGACCGCAATGCCCACAGGCCCTTCTCAGTGTGTATATTTCTTCCCTGTAACACACACCAGCTTCACAAGGAATGTAAACATGATGTACTAAAACAAGTCTGTGTTTCCTACTGATGTGTCCTGAAAACTATTTTTCTGTGTGTAGAGTTAACCTGCAGGGGAGGTGAGTCGAGGTTCCATTTCCTCTTCAGGGAGCTCCCTTGCCCTGACCTGGTGACAGATCCAAATCCAGGAGGGCAGAGTCAGACCGCACCTGGCCTTTCTGAAGTCTTCCTGGCCTAGGGCTGCTGCAGCGCATGGCCGGGGGCCCTGGGAGCCAGTGTGGGTGGCCTGGCCTTCTGGGCGCCCTGCGGGGTCCTTGGCTGGGTTGTGCTTCCGTCCCACTGAGCTGGGAGCTGGGAGCAGGTGTCGTTATCAATTCTCAATGTTCCTATGGAGATTCCATAGATGTTAAAAAATAAATATTTCCTATTTGCTGTATATACTTCGAGTTTGGGCATGTTAGGAAGGTGCTGTACCACGGAACTACATCCCTATTGTTTTAAATCTTATTTTGTTTATCTGAATTTTTTGCAGCAAAATTTTTTGGAAATGGAAAAAATGTTTAATAAAAGAAGCAAATTAAAACAATTCATTCTTCACTTGTTGGCTGGGAAGAAAGGGCCAGCACCAAGCTTGCAATCCATTTTGTTCCTTACCTGAGAGACTCCCTGGAAGGAAAGATAACTTGGTCAGAGCTCGTAATAAATGTGTAAACGGAAGGAAGATCTCTGCAAACTCCCTGGCAGGCTGGTTGTCAGTCGCAGTGTCTGTAGCCTCCTACAGGATGTGCCGGTCTGTCTGGTCCTGATCACGTTAAGTGAAACCGGAAGCTATGGATTTATGGGGCGTGGCTGTCTGGGAAAAGTCTCACGGGCCATGTAGCTATACGGGTGTGTTTCAGGACAGAAAGAGTTGTCAGTTCCTCTTTATGTTAAATGTGCCTAGTGAGCGAGAGAGGACCCCGGCCACTGTGGGAGATCCTTAGCTACTGGTGAGACCCAGTCTCAAAAAAAGACTGAACTTGACATTTGCCTGAGCTGTCCAATTAGTGAACAAACGTGGCCAGATGCGCCCTGTCCCCTCATCGCCCAGTCGGGCCTCTCGGGGCTGTGATGGGGGAGCGTCCTTCCCAGGGGACAGTTACCGCCCTCCTCGGCGCTCAGCCGCTCCCCATGTACAACTGGTCTCACAGACGAGGTTCTTTTGTGCGAAAAGGTTGACAGCTCCCAGCGCACTCCCGTGTGGTGTTCAGAAGTTGGTCGGCTCGGTTCGGGTTGGAACATCTGCCCCCGTGGATAATGCCTTCATTCAGTGCCTGGCGAGTCGGTTGAGAGTTTTAATAGCATTTCAGCTATTTTTTCCCCCAGGGATTGAACTCAGGACTCGTGTGCTCACAAGATAGGCGCAGTGCCATGGAGCTAAGACTCCGTCCCCAGTTATTTGCTTCTCTGTGAATCTAGAATCTAAATTTCAGTAACACACTGGCAGCAGTTTAATATTTAGGCGTGAGTCTTCTGGGTCCTCCTCCCTCTCACTGTCCACACCCCAGCAGAAAGGCAGAGTATAAATACTATAAAATCTCTGCCCTTGTATTTGTACAGGCACACTTTGCTCTAGTCACTGTGCCAAGCACTGTACGGAGATCTTCTCATTTAATTTTGGGGATTCCTCTTATTTTCTACATGGGAAAACAAAGGATGAGCCCCCAAAAATACAGCTGCTAAGGACTGGGGGTTAGCTCAGTGGTTCCGGTGCCTGCCTTCCAAACTCCAGGTCCTGCGGTTGATCCCCAGTTACCACATACAACAATGCCGGGCGTGGAGGCTCATGCCTGTGGTCCCAGCACTTGGGAGGCAGAGACAGGAGGATTGCTGAGTTCGAGGCTGAGTTCAGAACCAGCCCAAACTACAAAGTGAAGTACAGCAGCTAAGAGGCCTGAGGTTTCCAACATGGTGCTCGACAGCAGCCCAACGTCGTTTCCTCAGGGGGAACCTCCCTTCCTGCCTCCTCTCCCTGAAGACGCTTGACAGTCCTCCTCACTCTTGGACTACCGCGTGTCCCCTGCTCTGCTGGACCTGAAGCACCAGGCATGGCATCCGTGTCTTCATCCTGCCCTGGTGGTCC
>PVIR01045615.1:0-10651 GCA_004026965.1 Petromus typicus
GGGAATCGAACCCGGGCCCTTGCGCTTGCAAGACAGGCGCCGGAACCACTGAGCTAACTCCCAGGCCCCAAGGATGGCCATGTTTTAAGAAGAGTTATGAAATATTTCTGGGGAGAAAAAATTCAGCACATGTACAGACATGCTTTTCCAAACTAAACAACTTGATCACTTTATTTTTATCCCTGAAATGCCCGAAGGCACCAGTCAACATCATAGTCTGCTCAAAATGAAATGATAAAGTACTCAAGTCAGATGAGGCCAGAAATTTTAAATATAAAACAAAATAAATAAACAAAAATGACCTTACTTGTGGGAAACATGCTTAAAAGCCAACCAAACCCTCGGGCTCAGACACTCTGTTCTAATAACAATAACTCGGCCGCCAGGCCCCACTTCTGACCATGGCCGTCATGCCCCGCACATTAGGCATTCCCAGCAGCGTTGCATTTTTCTCCCTCGATCCTATGGGTCAGGAGTGAGGAGCCCCAGCTTGGCTTGGTGGGTCAAAGCTGCTCTGTGCCCCCCACCCTCCTAGAAGCCTGTGCAGACCATTCTCAAACTCCACTCTGACTCTAGCTAGCCTGGGCAAGCGCAGTGGGTTCCGTCCCTGCCAGGGTCTTCCATCAGCCCGCTCTGTCTGTGCAAGGCAGAGAGAGAAGTCGCCATGCCTTACCTCGATGGCACCTCTCCAGGGTCTGCTGGCATAGAGCGGAGCTGCTTTCTTCATTTAATTTTGTGTAAATTAAATATTAATGATTTGAAGCTGGCTTTGGTTAATTTCCCTAGCCATAAGAAATAATCAAATAAGTTCCCTTCTGCATATTAATCTTAATGTCACAGCCCAGATGTGGCCTCTGCATATGACTCATCCTGTGATTAGATCACTACCAGAAAGACCAGTTTTATAGCAACTATTTTACAATTCAAATAATGTGAAAACCCTTCACCCCCTAAGTGGTCCATCAGCTGGCCACAGTTGGATGAGCGTACCCAGTGGGAATCTCTAGCCACAGGGCTTGAGAAGTAATACAGGGCCATTATTCTAATCCACTGAGTTTTGGGGTAGTTTGTTATATGACAATACACAGACTCAGGCTACATAACAGAGTTTGATGGTGGCAGAGCAGGTGCAGAATCAGGCTCCCACTTATTGCTGGGAGAGGTCTGTCTACCCCCCTCTCCTGACTCTGTCTGCCTAGTGTCCCCTTGAGGAGCTGACATCTTCCTCTCAGAGGTCCTCTTGTGCCTTCTGATCCCTGGAGAGTCCATGGAGGCCATATGGAAGTACGAACATTCTCATGCAAAGAAGCTCCCTTTGAAAGACCTAAATGACTCCATTTTAAAGAACAGGTCCCATCTTAGAATAAAGTAATTAAATGTAAGCTGTCAGTTCCAGGAAAGGCCACATGAACAGGTTATAGACTCCAGGGCTAGGTGACCATGACATAAGCCTTAGTTACAGGAAAAGTCACAATGACCAGTGAGATAAGCTTTAATGACAGGAAAGACCGCCTGAGGGGCCTAGATTCCAGGAAAAGTCACCAGATGTGCTTGGACCACCCATCCTTGGTAACATTTAACAGTATCCCCTAGCAATGGCCCACCAGTAAGTACAAGGTTCAGAAGTTCTTTTAGGTAACCTAGAATCATGAGCTTGCAGTACGACCTGTTGAGCCCAGCCAATCAGGGCTAAAACCTCGCACTTTCCTAAAGTCCACCAATCATGCACTGCCACAATAGCAGTTTCCCCAACTTTGCTGTAGCCTCCATAAAAACATTGCCATTTGGAAGGTCTGGGCTCTCAGTTCTGATCCACTGCGTCAGTGACAATTCAGAGTCCCTGCTTGAATTTGTAATAAAAACCGTCGTGTGCTCGGCTCCCTTGTGGTCATTGGGGGACTCAAAATTCTGGCACAACACCTTTACATTTTGGGTGGATCTCTGTTTTAGGAGATACATCAGTCTTTCGTTTGCAACTGTGTAGCTTCTCCATCTCCTTGTTTATTTAAATAAAATTTTCATGAACCATAATCCAATTAATTTTATTTGATTTTCCATTTTAACCTGTAGCAATAATATGGACATTCTCATTGTCATCCAGAGGTCAGGAGAACATCCGGGTATTTTTGACTCCCTGGAAAGCCATACGGGGATTTTTGAGGCGTTCCCTCAACCTTGGCTCTATGTTTCACTTCTGACTTATGTATCTGTGTCATTCCCAGGCTTGTAAAATGTTTTAACAACATAGTAACAAAGGTCACTTCACAATGAGACAATTAACATGTTTCCTCTCCATGAATGAAGTTTGGTTTAAAAAGAAACAAAAATAGTCCCAGAAATAAATGACTGGGTTATACACATATTTATTAAATGCCTCATCCTTGCAACGCCAGATGTGAGGAGCACAAAGTCTAAATGCCAGCAGCAGGGTTGCTAAGTAAATTATTTGGCTTGTTGCTGGTAATGAGAGGCAGCACTTGGTGGGAGGTGCCACGAAATTACATGTTTCTGCTGTTTCGCTGTTTAATGAACCATGATCAACTCTAGGAACTGTTTGGCTTTCAAGCTGATAAAGTAAATTCTCCCCAAAGAAAACTTTGATAAATCCAATTTTTTTTTCTGAATTCACAATTTTCTTAGGTTTTCATCAATAAAATTAGTTAATAAATTTATCATATGAGTTTATGATTACTCCTAATTTTTTCTTACCTTTCCTCAAACTTTGCAAAAAAAAAAAACCACCAAAAAACAAAAAAAAAAACACCCTAACACCTATTGATTTAAGTTATACTCGGGAGTTAGGTTGTATGAAAGAAAAATCTAGAGCGATGACATTATCTGTGAGCATTTCCCAATCATATTCCTGCTACAGAGATGGCAAATCTTACAACAGAGCTGCTGATTTGATTAGGAAGACTAATAATTACACATTGCAGAGACACCCTTGTGTGCAGGCTCCTATTCGTGGACTGGCGCTCTTCCCACCTCTTGTTTAGGAAGATATTTTCTGGTTTGGCTGAGCAGAAAAGTCATCAGAAGCTCCCGTAAACAGTTCCATGTGGGGTGTCCGCTGGAGCAAGCAGCTGTCCTTTGAAAACTGCCTTTATTGTTCGAAGCGCCCAATTTCGCAGTCAGGAGGTTGTCTAAAATCAATTAAACCAGATGCTCTCTAGGTAATCAGCTCTGAGAACTGTTGCCCCAGCTGTGATTATTTGCCAATGGTGGCACTTCATCCCTTTATTCCTGTGTCACTTGTGCCCACGCATTGGCCTTCACCTCCTGGCAGAAGGGCGTCTCCCCTCCCTGCGGCCCCTTGCTTTCCCTCTCCCTGTTGGTTCAGCCTGGCTGTTGTCTCTGGGGGTCCTGCCCTGGGCTACTGCTCTCAGGAGAGGCCAGGAGTCTGCCCATCCTTTCTGCTCCTCCTCACCAGCAGGTACGGGGCTCAAGGAGATGTCTCAAATTGCTACTGTTACCATGGCAACCTCAGCTGCTCCTTAGAGAAGCTGTTGAGGAAAAAAAACGCTCCTCTGGTCTTTTGATCTGGTTTTTGTATCCTCCCCTTCCTTCAGCGCTTTGTAGGTTTCTCAAGTGGTCCTCTTTCCTAGCATCCAAGCCATTCACATCACTGCCTGAAGGACCCAGCGCCTTCCTGTTTGCTGCCCCCTGAGCCTGTGTCTGTTAACAACAAGCCTGCGCGTTCTTAAGCCGAGGGCAGAAAAGGCCATCTCATCGCGTTCATATTATGAATTCATATTCATATTCATTGTATCATTTGGCTGGGTAGGGAGAGGGTTTTGAAGCACAGCTTAGAGCAGGCACTCATATAACAAGCGCTTACTGAGTGCTCACCGATAAACACCAGATAAACTGCTCAGCATTGGGGCTTCCGAAATGAGACACGGTGTCTACCTCCTAGCTGGGAGGAGAGACGGATGGAAAATATTCACACATTAGAAAATACTCGGCTCTGGCTGGAATTTAATAAAGGTCTGTCTGCACCCTGTGGAGGGTTTGGCGGTGAAGGATGGTTGTGAGAGGCTCTTGAAGGAGGTAACTCAGAGAGATGGACATGCAAACACACACTCTACACTGGGGCTCACGGTGCCTCTTCTCCAGAGCCCAATATCTTGGCTTAATTTATTGGTCAGTTCGTAGAGATCTGGGGGCCCAGACAGCTATGCAGGATGTAAACGCAAATCCCACTTATCCTCCAGAGGGCAGCGGTGCTGGAGCAGGGCACCGTGCAGAAGGTCTGGGAGGAAAGGCCCGGTGAGGACTCTCAGCTGCACTGTGTGTGTGTTGAGGGGGGGGAATGACTGAGACCTTTAGAATCCTGCAGGCCTGTGTCACTCAGGGCCTGACAGGGGGTGGGGGCATTGAGGGGACCTTAGTGAATCACCTGTGAAGGGCAGGAGTGTCTGTATGTCACAGTTAACAGCAGGGTATGGAATCCACAGACTGGGTTTGTCTTATCCGCATCACCATGAAATGGAGACTGTGGATAAATGTCAGTCCTCTGTGCCTGTTTCTTTAGTTATAAATTGGGATTTATATCAGTTACAATTGGGATTTTATATTTATATGGGCTGAATATGTCCTGTCCTTTCCACTCAAATTCTTACACTGAAATCCCAGGATCTAGTACTCAGATTGACTGTATTTGGAAGTCAGGTCTTTAGAGAGGAAATTAAATTAGAATAAGGCTATTAGGGTGATGTGATTGGTACCTCATAAAAAAAGGAAACTTGGAGTGCCGGACGTGGTGGCTCACAACTATAACCCCAGCACTCGGGAGGCAGAGGCAGGAGGATTGCTGTGATGTGAGTTTGAGGCTGAGCTCAGGGCCAGCCTGAACCACAAAGTGAGACCCTGTCTCAAAAAAAAAAAAAGGAAACTTGGACTGGAGGTAGATGTACAAGAGGGAAAGTCATGGAGATGACACAGGGGATGACAAGAGGGAAAGTCTGGAGATGACAACCATCTGTGGGCCAGGGAAAGCCTGGGATGGCTTTGTCCCACAGGGGGAGCTAATCCTGCGGACAACTGGGTCTTCAGAACTTCAGGAAAATAGGGGGCCGGGGAGTTAGCTTAGTGGTTCTGGCGCCTGTCTTGCAAGCGCAAGGGCCCGGGTTCGATTCCCCAGTAACCACATAACAATACTGGGCGTGGAGACCCACACCCAGCAGCAACCAGTACCACATACCACAGTGCCGGGCGTGGTGGCTCACGCCTGTAATCCCAGCACTCGGGAGGCAGAGGTAGGAGGATTGTGATGTGAGTTGGAGGCTGAGCTCAGGGCCAGCCTGAACCACAAAGCGAGACCCTGTCTCAAAAAACCTAAAAAAAAAAAAAAAAAGAACTTCAGGAAAATAAAGCTCTGTTTTCTTAAGTACTTGGTTATAACAGTCCTAGCAAAGCCACAGAAGTATCTCAAAGATTATAAAAATCTAATTTACACGGTGCACTAAAGCACAGGATGATATTCAGTATGAAGTAGTTATGATTATCAATAAGGATAAATTTGGGCCTATTTGAAGAACAAACCCTCACTGGTGTTGTCAGATTGGTAAGGCTATCAAGGTTAATTGACTTTTCTGGTTAACTGTAGGATGCTTTGTTTCTGTTCCAGTCCTGAAAATTTTAAGCATGATTCAGCTATCCTTGTATTGATTAGACTGGAATGGTAAAGCTTTTTACTTTTTAATATACAGGCCCAAGTGCTTCTCTTTAATTGCAGAAAACTGGAAGTGAATACAAGTTGCCTCTAAGAAGAAATTTTGGTTTTAATTAGTTATGTCAATGTTCTCTAATAATTTGCCTTTAAAAAAAAAAAGTAGAGGGCTGAATACTTCAATTAGCCTTTAGATTCTAGACAACTGGACAAATTAATGAGTAGCATTCTTTATTTTCCATGAACACATTTTATAAAACATACTCTTCCATAATAACTCTATACCATCAAAAGTCAAAACTGTTTCTGGAATTTTAATTATAATTTAAAATTATGCAAATTATAATCATTGTCTCCACTTAGTTATGGCCAGCTGCTTTGAAACAATTAACAAACAGATCATGGAAATGTAATTAGTTAGGAGAAATACTGTGCTTCAAACAAGAGCAGCTGAATTCTATTTACAAATCCCAGATTCTGGTTTTCTGTTGAATTTATGGGAACTGGTAACAAACAGTCATTTGTTCTTTATCACTGCCCTGTTCTGACATCTCTACTTATTGTGTAAGAGCAAAATTTATTTATCTTCTTTCTGTCTCTTGGGAAGAAAGTGATAAATCTTAGAGAAAGCAATCTTTATTGGTTCTTATCTACCCAAGAAATGTTGCACTTGGAAATTCTAGAGAAGTTCAGTCCAGGAGGAAGTGTGACCACAGGAAGCTGCTACACAGTGATGGGCACTTCAAGAGCCAGGGGAGCCCAGCTTTGACGGGCCTGGTGAATTAAAAGGCTGCTTCTCCCATCATGAGATGGAGCCTGGTGCCCCACCCCATGAATCTGGCTGGACTAGGTTCTACTTGGATCTAGCTTTGGCCAGTAGACTCGAGTGTGGTTTCTTTTTGTTTGTTTGTTTTTTGAGACAGGGTCTTGCTTTGTAGTTCAGGCTGACCCTGAGCTCAGCCTCAAACTCATATCACAGCAATCCTCCTGCCTCTGCCTCCCGAGTGCTGGGATTACAGGCGTGAGCCACCACACCCGGCACTGTGGTATGTGGTGCTGATTGCTGCTGGGCGTGAGTCTCCACACCCAGCATAGTATGTGGCTACCAGGGATCGAACCTGGGTCCTTGAACTTGCAAGACAGGCGTCGGAACCACTGAGCTAACTCCCCGGCTCCTCGAGTGTGTTTCGAGTGTTTCTAAGCAAGGCTTCCAGTCGACTAAAGACTTCTGTTGTGTTCTTATATCAGTACTCTGAGACTTGTGTGGAAAAAGAGGCACAGTGTATCACCTCGCTGATTACAGGCTACACGAAGAGAAGGCCCTCTGGCAGTCAGCACCAACTGTCATGTCTGTGAGTGAGGATGTCTTAGATTTCCCAGTCCAGTCACCGACAAGGCAGGGAGGTTTAAAAAGGAGCCAAGTTCAGCGCAAATTTCTACACTGTAGAATTAAAAGTCAGTGAAAGGGGATATTGTTTTATGGCACTGGGTTCTGGGATGTTTGTTTCCTAGCAACAGACAACTGATACGAAAGCACAGAGGAAACAGAAAATCATCTTGCAAAATCTAAGGTTTTATTATGAAAAAAACACTCAACAAACTAGAGATAAAAGAATTTCCTCAACCTCACAAAGGCTATGTAGGAAAAATCTACAGTGAACATCATATTTAACAGTGAAAGGCCATACGCTCTCCCTCCAAAGTCATGAATGAAGTGAAGATATCCACTCTGTGTTTCTGTTCAATATTGAGAAGCAGATTTGTGCCAGAATGATTAGTGAAGTAAAAGAAACAAATGACATCCATATTGGAAAGGGACAAGTAAGAAATTCTATTTGTAGATAACATGATCTTATATATAGAAAATCCTAATGAATCTCCAAACAGTGTTAGAACTAATAAATGGTTGTCTTAGTATATTTTCTGTTCATTTGATCTCAGTTTATCTTCTATAACAGAATACCTGTAACTGGATAATTTAGAAGGAGCAGAAATTTATTCCTCATAGTTCTGGAGGAAAAAGCCAAAAGCCAGGGGCTGGATCTGGTGCAGTCCTTCCTGCTGTGTCAGAGCCTGAGGGAGGAAGGTGTCACGTGGCAGGGATGGGCAAACCTGGTTCTCTCATTTTCCTTCTACAAAGACACTAATTTCATCACAGGGTTCCACTTGCATGATCTCCACTAACTTTAGTTACTTCCAGGTACCATCAACCTATGTACTTGGCATTTAAGTTTCCAACACATGAACTTTGGGGCAAGATAGTAAAACCATAATCATGAGTTTAACAAGGAGCAAGACATAAGGTCAATATGCAAATTTCAGTTGTATTTCTGTATATTTGTGATGAATAACCAGAAAGCAGAATTACAAAAATAATTCCATTTATAATAGCATCAACACGATTAAAATACTTCTGAATAGATTTAACAAAGTAAAAGCCTGTTTATACTTTAAGAAGTACAAAGCTTGTTTAATGGAAACTGCAAAACACTATTGAAAGAAATTAATGATCCAAGTAAATGGAAAATATCTGTGTTCATGGATATGGAAACTTAATATTGTAAAGCTGGTAACACAGTTCAAACTGATCTGCAGATTCAACACAGTCCTTACAGTTCTTATAAAAATCAGAGCTAGGGCTAGGGATTTAGTTCAGTGGTTCAGGCACCTGTGTTGCAAGTGCAAGGGCCCGGGTTCGATCCTCGGTAACCATATATAATACTGGGCGTGAAGACTCATGCCCAGCAGCAATCAGTACCACATACCACAGTGCCGGGCATGGTGGCTCATGCCTTTCATCCCAACACTCGGGAGGCAGAGGCAGGAGAATTGCTGTAATGTGAGTTTGAGGCTGAGCTCAGGGCCAGCGTGAACTACAAAGTGAGACCCTGTCTCAAAAAAAAAAAAAAAAAAATCAGAGCTAGCTTTGCTTCTTTTGTTGTTGTTGTTGTTGTAGAAATTGATAAGCTGATTGGAACACTTCTATAGAAATATAAAAAGAGGGCCGGGGAGTTAGCTCAGTGGTTCCGGCGCCTGTCTTGCAAGCGCAAGGGCCCAGGTTCGATTCTCCGGTAACCACATAACAATACTGGGTGTGGAGACCCACACCCAGCAGCAACCAGTACCACATGCCACAGTGCCGGGTGTGGTGGCTCACGCCTGTAATCCCAGCACTCGGGAGGCAGAGGCAGGAGGATTGTGATGTGAGTTGGAGGCTGAGCTCAGGGCCAGCCTGAACCACAAAGTGAGACCCTGTCTCAAAAAACCTAAAAAAAAAAAAAAGAAATATAAAAAGACTAAGAAGAAACAAAACAATTTTGAAAATAAATGAAAACTTACATTTTCCAATTTTAAAATTCATTATAAACTTAAGTAATCAAGACAAGTTGTTACTAACATATCAATAGACACATAGACAAATGCAATAGAATTAAGAGTCCAGAATCTCTTATATTATGCTCAACCGAGTTTTAACAGTGCTAAAATATTTAATAAAGAAAACAATTTCCATTCAATCTAAGAAATAGAATTGGTGAAGTTGTAAATGAGTTGTAGCATGTATAGTTGATATTGCGAAGTAGAAAATATTTAAAGGAAAGAATGTAAGGGTAAATAATGGGAGGAAAAATGAATGTAATAATAATAAAGAAAAAAGAAAACAAAGACTGTGTATATAGGGGGCTGGGGGATGCAGGGGAGGGAAGGGAAAAAATGAGAATCAAATTATGTCATATTCTGGTACAAACTCTTAATGTTGCATGTGATTATCATGTGCATTCATAATGTACCAATAAAGATAATATAAACAGAATTGGAAGAAATGAATGAAATTGGAGCTCTATCATACAGCATTCATAAAACTCAATACTGTTGACAGAATAACTAAAACTATAACTTCTAAAAAAATTATAGGAGCAAATCCTCTTGACTTCAAATTTGGGGAAGGCTTTTGGTACAAAATCAAAAAGCACAAATGGCAGGAAACAGTAGGCACACAGATTTTATCAAAATTAAAAACACTGCGCTTCAGGTGACACATCAAAAAACTAAAAGAAAAACTCACAGAGTTTAAGAAGATACAGTATTTGCAAATTATATTTCTCTTTGCTTGTATTCAGCAATATAAATAAGTTTAGAACTCAATTAAAAAAAGAGATAAAACCCCAATGGAAAATGGACAATGTATTTAAATAGACATTTCTTTAAAGAAGGTATATAAATCAGACATGAAAATATGGTCTCTCACCAATTATTAGGGAAATAAAAATCACAGTGACAGAGCTAGGATGCTAGTCAAGTGGTACAGCGCTTGCCTACACATGGAAGACTCTGGATTTGATCTCCAGCACTGCAAAAATCACCAGAGTAAGCAACATACAAAAGCCCACGGTGACACACCCCTGTGTGGCACTAGTATGGCTGTGTGAGAAAGGGTGACAAGGGTGAAGAATATGGGGGAAGTGGAACCCTCATTTTCCTGGTGGAAGTGTAAAAGGATGCAGTCACTTTGGAAAAAAATGTGGTATTTCCTCAAACTATGAAAGATAGCATAGAACCAAGCAATTCCATTCCAAGGTATATTCTGAAGGGCAATGAAAACAGATAATAGGACAAAAATCTGTATGTAAATGCTCAAAACAGTGTTTCTTAATAATAGCCAGAAAATTGAAAAATTCCAATTTTCATTAAAAATTATGAACTGTGGGCTAGGGATTTAGCTCAGTGGTTCCGGCACCTGTCTTGCAAGCGCAAGGACCTGGGTTCGATCCCCGGTAACCACATACCATACTGGGCATGGAGACTCACCCCAGCAGCAACCAGTACCACATACCACAGTGCCGGGTGTGGTGGCTCACGCCTGTAATCCCAGCACTCGGGAGGCAGAGGCGGGAGGATTGCTGTGATGTGAGTTGGAGGCTGAGCTCAGGGCCAGCCTGAACTACAAAGTGAGACCTGTCTCAAAAAACCTCAAAAAAAAAA
>PVIR01045616.1:0-10639 GCA_004026965.1 Petromus typicus
AAAGGCTGTTTAAATTCCATATAATTTATAAAAGCTATAATTTTGAGAACATAACATGTTCAGAGACCGAGGATAAATTTCTGATGATCAGCAACATGTTAGAAATTCAAAAAGTGTTAAAGTTCCTTCAAAGCAAAATTTTATCTTAAACCTTAGAGGTCAAACCTAAGGCAGCTGGAAAGTGACTGGAAACAGCAATTTGACATCAATACTACGTACTGAAAATATTTTATTGAATATTTATGTTGAACAAAATTCCCTTTTGTAATAGGAAATAAGATTAAAGTACAAGCACTTACTTCATACACCAACAAGGGAAAGGACAGGAGTAAATGTAGAAAACCACGAGTTGATATTGGCATGATGGAAACCTTTGGGGAAAGCCCATTCTTTTCAACAGACGGTGTCATTCCCCTTCTGTCTCCATTCTTGGCCATAAAATCCAAACCAGCATATCACCTATGTACTGCTGGCAAGCATTTATTCTCTCCAGAGCCAGCTCCCTCACCCCTGAAATAGAGGCTTATAGGAGGTGTGATTGTAAAATATGGTTAGTGTCTAAATTTTAAAAAATTTATTATGGTAACAGGTATATTGCCATTAATCTTCCTCAACGTACTCCCTCCCCCCGCACCTTCAAACATAGCATCCAATCATTCTTGGCAACAGGTCTTTTACTCTAATGAGTTTTTTTATTTAAACATTCATCATATTTTTAATTACTCTTTATAAATTATTTCCAGTGTTCAAGCACTAAAAGTTTCACTATAAAAAGGCTCTTTATCCCCTTCATTTTTTTCATCATTCTGGATTCATAGTTACCCTTTAGAAATGTTACCACCCCAATTTTTTGTGTTGTATGCAAGTCAATGGGATTTTGTCATAGACTGTAGCCCATTTGTATCTACTAATTGCTAATGCCCAGCTGCCCTTTCAGGCCAGTATGAGCAAGCTGCCCTGTGACCTGTGAGGGCCAAAAACAGAAGTGAGGCCTCAATCCCACTGACCCAGGTTTTCTCACCCCATTTTTTCTGAGTACGAGAAGCACTTGTACCTCCCTTGAGGATGTGAGAAATGTTAGACAGCCTTGCAGGGAAATAAATCACCTTTTCAACCCTGCAAGTATCTGATTCAGTGACAAAAAGTGGCCACATCAGATGATATTTTTCTCTTTTCAAGTGGTTGGGCAGAGAGGGAACAGAGAGCTGCTTGCAAAAAAGGTTTTTGATCACACTGAAGAAACTAAGTAGCACCTGCTTGAATTTTTCCTTTTAACCAAAATATTGTAGAAGGGGGTTGATTATAATAGTCACTGCTCTGACCTTACTAAGTGGTTTAATTTCGATCTTGAATCTCTCCCAAAGGCCCATCCACATATGTAAGGCTTGGTCCAGAGGCATGTTGGGAAGAGGTGGGACCTTTAAAAGGTGGGGCCTAGTAGAAGACAAGCCACAGGAGAGTTGCCATGGACTGAAACCTTTGAAATGATGAGCAAAAATAAAATTTCCTACTTTGAAAATGATTCTCTCAGGTATTTGGTCACAGTGACAAAAAGCTCATCAACATATCAAGTGTTCTTATTACATGCCAGGTTAGTTTATATCATCAGAAAATAACCGCAGAGCTCTCAGAATGTGGAATTTACATGTATCAAACTTACCTAGATTAATTTTCAAAGGCTGCATAAAGGTAGTTAGTGAGATATTGGTCAAAGAATATAAAATGTCAGTTAAGGAAGATACAAAGGCCAAAAAATCTTCAGTATAGCATGCTGAGTAGTAGAGTTAATATATTCTTGAAAATCACCAAGAGACTATATTCTCTTGAATGAACTCACCAGCTAAATTTAGCCATTCCACAAAATATACGTATTTCAAAATTACTGTACATAACCTCATACAAATTTTACTTTTCATTTAAAAATAATTTTTAAATATTAAAAAGACAATTCCATTGGTCCCCTTTGGTTTGCAGCATGGAGACACTCACCCAGGAAGTATCCCCGAGGGGGGCCAATGGGGTGAGAAGAACCAGTTCTTTCTGCTGGTCACCTTGGCTGGCCTGCTACACAGAAATTGCTGAAATTAGACTTTAATCCTAAAATTTCCCTTGTCTTTGTCCAGGATAGATGGCCTCACATAGGGCAGAAGATCATAGAATATTTGCTAAATGAATCACAGCAAACCATTACATACTCTAACTAGATTTAAAGAAGCCTGGATAGTTCACAGAGAATGGTTGAGTTGTACCTGGAATATGTTTGTTCTCCAGTCTGGCAATGTCTAGAGAAGCCTTGTATGGCCAGCAGTCGGTCTGCCTCTACCAGCTGCACCTTGTGTTCACCAACTCCCCGTGTCCCTGGGCGGAGACTACTCGGTTTACAGGAATGAAGAAAGCACTTAGGATTTCTTCCTTCCTTGAGAAGTACCTGATCACAATAAAAATAAAAATAACACCCTACAAAAACACCTGAAGTATCTAGAGGCAAGTATTGTATTGTTTTTTATTCAGAGAACTAGCCTTTGATTTGCTTAATTTTTAAATAGCTTTTTTGAGTTATTATTCATAGTTCATACAATTCACCCATTGAAGTCGCACCATTCAGTAGCTGAGTATATTTACAGAGTTATGCAATCACTACCTCATCAAAAGGATCCCTCCATGCACCAGAAGACACTGACCAGCTAGGTGTGGTGCTGTCCACATGTAACCCTGTCTCTCTGGGAGGATGAGTCAGGAGAATTACAAATTAGAGCCTATCTTGAGTAATTTAGACTTTGTTTTAAAATGAAAAATAAAAATAGATTAAGGATGTAGATCGATGTGAAAACCCTGGGCTCAATCCCCAGTACCACAGGAAGGATACAAACCTCACAGTTCATTCCTTCTCTTGGCTCCCTGGCAAACACTACTCTGTCTTTATAGATTTACATATTGTAGGAATTTCTTAGAAATGGAATTTGACTGCATACATCTTCTTAGGACTTAGTTCTTCATAGACCATACCGTTTTGGGCCTTTGTGCATATTGTAGCAGACTTTGTAATTCACTCTCTTTATGGCTGAATAATACTCCATCATCTCACTTTGTTTGTTCCCATATCAGTTGGTTGAGTTGTTTCCACCTGTGGACTACTAGAAATTGGAGAAGAACATTTATGTGCAAGTTTTTGTGTGGACATCAACCTTTTTCTTAAGTATGTGCTAGGAATAGAATTGCTGGGTAAGATGGTAATTTTTAACATTTTGAAGAATTTCCTAATTGTTTTCAAACGTGTGTAACATTTTACATCTCCACCAGAAATGGACAATGTTCACAACTTACCCACAATCTTACCACCGTACTATCTGGCCTTTTGTCTTACATTGCCAATTAATACTCATAAGCTACTTGAAAATACACAAGTGATATAAAGACAGCACAAAAGGACCATAATCCCACCTACAAAAAGTCAAACTGGCCTGGCAAAATTCTATAGAAAAGCACAGATTAAAAGAACTTCCCCTAGTTCCAGTCCTCTGCCTTTAGACGAACTGTAGATCACAGGTTCTAGGACATCCATCTGAAAACAAGCCGCCTGTGGATAATTTTTAGTTTATAGATTACTAATGACTGTTCATGCTCCCTATCCCACTCCCCAGATGTGGTTTTTTACCCTTGTGTTTTCCCCCATGTGCCTATGATAACTGTTTCTTTTCCAGAAATCCTGTGGCCCTCACAAAATATATTTATTAATCAACTTTTGAGAAAGTCAGCTTAAAGGAAGAGAGATTTATTTTGCCTCAGTTTTTAAGGATTTCAGTCTTTAATCAACTGGCTTCATGTCCACGAGCCTGTGGTGAAACGGAAACAGGGCAGAAGGGCATGAGAGAAAACTTTGCTCAGCTCATGGCCACTAGGAAACAGAGAGCAAGACAGTCAGGAACAGGACTGGGAATAAAAGCTCCTGCCCAAGTGGCCCTCATCCTCCTACTAGGCCCTGCCTCCCCGTAAGCCCAATGGGCTATGAACTCATCAACAGATTGATCCACTTGATGAAGTTAGAACCCTCATGATCTAGTCATGTCCCAAAGTGAATCTTGTGAGGACATTTGAATTGGAGCGATAACAGATATAGTGGCTGAAGATGATGAGTATGTCCTTCCAGAGACCTGAGCAGTATCTTTCCATTTGTACCTTCTCATGTGGCCTCAGAAGGTACAGTATATGCAGGAAAAACTATTTTTATACGATGACTTTGATTTGACCATGGTAGTCAGGAATAAGATGTGTGTTGGCTTTCTTTTCTTTCTTTTTTTTTTTTCTGAACCCCCTAAAGTAAACACAGGGACCAAAGAATCCCAAGGCCAAGGTGCTTTCATGTACCTGTACCATGTTCTGTATTTGGCTCAGGACTCTTGATAACATTCTGCATGCTCGCCTTCAAACAGTGAAAACCTGCAGCCTGGCTGCTCCTGGCATTTTTCTGCTACCCAGCAGGCTACACAGAGGTGATCGAAAGGCACTCATAAATAAATCCACTCACAATGAGGGTCAGCGAAGCAGTTCTCTCTCAAAGTCACATTTAAATTTCATGAGTCAACCTTTTTTGCAATTATCATGCAGACAATCTTAACACAATCTATTGGAGTGACTTCTGTAAGAGGACATAGAAGCCTGGAGACACCTTTGAGATGACTCAGTGCCCTTGGTTTAGAGCCAATCAACTTGATGTTCCATTTCCTGTGAATAATCCCTTCCCTTATTCCCCAGGATCACCTTTGCTTCATAAGGTTCCCTCAGTTGACAGTCTAGCCTCTTTCTTTCCCCATTCTTTGCTATCTCTAGAGTAATCTTCTTAGGCTACAAAATATTAATTAAAAACATGTTAAAACTTTAATTCTTAAAGTAAAGCAGCACAATGAAAGTACTTCCCAAGCTGAGGGCTGATGAAATTGTGGACTAAAATATATTAATGGAAAAATGAACCAGGCCCAAAAGCAACATTTTTAAGCATAGTGATCAATATTTAATTCATGTTAACAATGCACTGGGTAAAATTAAAAACAGAATGAAGGCCAGAATTAATCAAGTGTCTGGCCTAGTGAACTTTCCTAAGTAAAAGGTTATCCCATGAAACAGATGGTACTGAAAGGAAAAGATCAGTCTTTCCATTTTAATCCTTGAAATAAATGTTGCAAAACTATAAAATAATGATTACCTTTTATAGTATCTGTAGCCTGCCAGACACTCTGTGAGTCACTTTCAGGAATTATTTAATGTTCACAGGGGCTATAACTATTATTCCCACCTTTAAAAAATGGCTAATTTCTGAGTTGAGTGATGTTGATACTATACAGACAAAAAAAATGAGCCATCTGTTAAATAAAATTGAGAGGAAGCCACTTTTTGGGAGTAGGCTCATAACTAGGCCCCCAGACTAAAGTCAAATTGCACCTACACAAGCTAAAGTACTGAGTTACTGAGCCAAAATCAAGTCATTATTTGAACTTCTGAGAAATCAGAAGACAAAGGCAGTACCGAGTTTTCCAAATATGCCAGTTGCATTTAGCATGAAATTGAAATTTGCTGTGCCTTAATTTCCACTCCAAAAAGCTAACCTGAGGTTACCTAACTTAAAGAAAATTTTTTTCCCGATCCCCATGTTACAAGGAAAGTAACTCACTAAATGATCAAGCCTCTCTTTGTTCTTTGTCTGCCTCTTTCAGCCCTTCTCTGTGTGTAAAATGATATGTGGTGACACATGCCTGTAATCTCAGATGTCTGGGGGCTGAGGATGGAGATCCCAAGCTTAATCCCAACCTCTAGCAACTGACTTTGCAAAATCCTGGCTCAAATGAAAAAAGACTTTAAAAGTAGGGTATGGGATTTGGGGCTTGGGCACATAGCACAGTACAAAGGCCCTAGATTTAATCCTCAATCTTGTAACTAAAAATAATACTAAGACCAAAAAAAAAAACCAAGCTAGCTTATTCTATATTGCCCACCAGAACATTTTTTCTACTTAATGAAGTGAAATACTGCCTAGTTATTCTATAAGTTTTTATAATTTTGTCCTATCTATATATCCAACAGATACTTGATGAATAATTACATGACATCAGTGGTCTATCCCTCAATAGTAGGTAAGGTAACCTCGGTATTACTCTGTTCCAAAATTCTCAGAATTAAAGGATAAACAATTTAAATTACATTTTCTGGGAAATGTAATCCCAGATGGGGTCCCATTGCTGATTCCAAATATCATTTTGGATATTTTAGTCATCCTTTCAAACAGCCATATGATTTTCCATGGTATGACCTTACCAGATTTTATTAAGTTACCTCTACTCAATAAATACTAATGTCATGGCAAGATTTCACAATATTAAAAACTATATCTAGCAAAGAACACACTTAAAAAGATACTTTCAATCCTTTTCTAATTCTTTCTTGACAGAAATCTCTTCAAATTGAATGTTTAGATCAAAGGACATGGTTAGTGCCTCATTTCTCAAAAAAAAAAAAAAAAAATACATGTATTTTAAGAAGCTGAGTGAAGGTTAAAAATCTGTGCTTCCAAACTAAAGGCAAGTGGAAACAAAAAGGAAGTCTTGTGTCAGTTTTTCACCAATGACTCAATAGCTCACAGTCTCAGGTTTCACTTCATGACTGGCCTATGACATTGCTTTTAGGCCCATAGTGAGTCAGAAACATCGTGGCAGAAAGGGGTGGCAGAAGAAAAATATTGACTCCATGATGATACAGAGAATACCAAAGATGAAATATCTCCCAACCTATTACCTGCCTGACATGCCAAACTCTTGTTCTCTAAAATTGAAAGAATGAATTCTAGGAACAACAGAGTTAGAGAGTGGGAAGATATATATTTTTTTTTAATTTTTTTAAATTTTATTTAATTTTATTTATTTATTTATTTTGAGACAAGGTTTCACTTTTGTAGTTCAGGTTGGCCCTGAGCTCAGCCTTGAACTCACAGCAATCCTCCTGCCTCTGCCTCCCAAGTGCTGGGATCATAGGCATGGGCCACCACACCTAGCAATGTGGTATATGTTTCTGATTGCTGGTGGGCATGAGTCTCCACGCCTGCCATTGTTGTATGTGGTTACTAGGGACTGAACCTGGGCCCTTGCACTTGCAAGGCAGTCATTGGAAACACCGAGCTAAATCCCTGGCCCCCTGGAAGACATTAATTGATAAAATAACTCCTGTGAAGTGGAGGGGACCTGAGTGGGAATACTGAGGACCCTACTTTACAGACCCTTTACAACTTTATAGAGCAAAACCCCCATGGGTACAATGTGGGCCACAGTCATGATCAACCATTAAGTTTACAAGTATAGTCACTGAAGTAGTAGTGGTCTAACTGGGAAACAAGTCATGTAACAAACATGGAAAGAACAAAGACTTTGCCTGGAAAATGGTGAGTCCAGAAGTCTGTGGTTACCCACCAACGTGACTGATGTCTATTTAGTCTTATTATTTCCCATGTTTATCTTTTGAGGAAATATATAGGTCTGGTCATCTTATCTTTGAGTCTCAGTATATGTCTCTGGCCACAGTTGTTTTGCCTTTATCCTGACTCTGAGAACTTAACCCTATATGACTGCCTACGATGTTTCTACCTAACTCATCTTGTTTATAATAATGGCAGCCAGGCAACAGAGACAAAGGGAAGTATCCAGAGACTGCCTGTGTTAGCTGCTTCCCTCTGTTTTTGTTCTGGCCAGGCCCTCACTCACCTAGTTGGTACCATTCATGTACCATTCATGAAACACATTCAGAGGTGTTTCCCCTCTCAGTCTTATGTGGAACATAGTCCACTTCTGTAGAAAGCCTCCCACATATACCCACAAGTGTGCTTTACTAATTTTGTAGGCATTTTTCAGTCAGATCAAATTGAAAATCAAGTTGAACTATCACAGTTAAAAAAGGAAAAAGTGAGTCAGAAGACTTTTGAGGCTTCACATCTGAAATTATGTTCCCAGATTGTGTGTGTGTGTCTGTGTCTGCATATATGTATATGTGTGTGTGTGTACACAAACATAAGTACACACACCCATATATGTATTATGGTCACAATCAATATTGAGAAATTGTATCTGCACATGACACATTGATTGTTTTTTTCATCCCCTGCTCTCGTTACAACTTTCATCCTATCATACACAAGCTTTGTTTCCATTTTTTTCCTTTTACCATCAAATTTTTTTCTTTACCTTTATTTTCCCCTAAGTTCCATTTCTACTTTCCCTCTGAATATTTTCTTCCTAATTAACAATACTTATCATACATTCTAGACCTCATTTCCACATTCGGTTTATCATACTAGAGAAATGATCTATTTATACATCTGTGTCCTATTTGTTTCACTTATGAATATGGCCTCAGAGTACATCCATTAAACTATAAAGGTCTCTTAATTCGCATTCCTTATGGCTGAGTAATACTCCATTTTATTTTTTTAAAAAACTCACATCTTCTTTATCCAGTCTCCTATTGATGTATATTTAGGCACTTTCCAAGATTTATCTATTACAAACGGAACTGCTGTAAACATGGGTGCACATATGTTGCTGTGGTATAAATATTTTTATTCCTGTACATACTTTACAAGGAAAGAGCAGGGTCAAATGGGACCTTTAATCCTAGATTTCCGAGGAATCTCCACAGTGATCTCCACAGTGGTTGCACCAATCTACATTCCCACCAATGGTGGAGAAAGATTCCTTTCTCCTCACAGTCTCACCATATTTGTTGTTGGTTGATTTCATGATAGTACTCATTCTTTGTGGAATGAGATGGAATCCGTGTTGTTTTCTTCTGCATCTCTCAAATGACCAGGCATGTTGAGCATTTTTCTTATGTTTCTGCACTGCCTTTCTGTCTTTATCTGAAAAATGTCTATTAATTTCATTGTTCTTGCTACCCAGGAGTAAGGGACATTTTACCATTTTCTAATAATTTTTACTATGACCCTCTTCAGCCCATTTTTAAATTTGGTGTTTAATTTCGGGGTCTTGTATTTTTAAATTGACTTTATTGGTACATTTTATCTATATATTCTGATCATGGTCAAAATTGAGAGTTTATAACAGAACATGACACATCTTGATTCTCATTTTTTCCTATGCCCCTACCTTCCCTACACCCCTGTACCACCTATACATATAACCTTTATTTCCTTTTTTTTAAATGTTAAATTTCTTCTTTCCCTTCTAACCCGCCCTCATTTTTTCTTTTTTAAAACTTTTGTCCTATTTCAAAATACCTATAATACATTTTGGAATTCATTTACATGTTCAGTTTCTGATATCAGAGAAATAGTATAGTATTTATATATGTATGTCCTATTTGTTTCACTTATATGTTCAAGGCACATCCATTTGAGTATAAATGACTCAAATTTATCATACTTATGGCTGAGTAATACTCTATTTTATTTTTTAAAGCCTTATCTTCTTTATTAAGTCTCCTTTTGACAAGCATCTGGGTTATTTTCAAGATTTAGCTATTGGAAACTGAGATGCTATAAACATGGATGCACATATGTTGCTGTGGTATGATGCTTGTAATTGCTTCAGGTATATAACTAGCAGGAAAATAGAATAGAATCATAGGACGTCTAATCCTAGTTTTTTGAGGAATCTCCACATTGATCTTTATAGTGGTTGTACCAGTGTACATTCCAACCAACAGTGGAGAAAGGTTCCTTTGTCTGCACAGTCCTGCCAGAATTTGTTGTTGGTTGATTTCTTGATAAGCAGCCATTATTTCTGGAATGATACGGAATCACAATGTTGTTTTCATCTGCAGCTCTCAAATGGCCAGTGTTGTTGAACATTTCTTCATGCTTCTCAGCTGCCTTTACTACTTCATCTGAAAAGTGTTGGTTGATTCCAGATGACTATTTCTGAATTGGGTATTTAAATTTGGGGGTCTGATCTTTTTGATGTTCTTTATAAACTCTGGATAGGAGCCCTTTGTCTGAGAAAGATCTGTTAATACTATTTTCCCATATTGCAGGTTGTCTTTTCACTCTGCTGGTGTTCTCACTTCGAATGCAGAAGCTTTTTAACAAGATAAAATCCCAGTTGTTGATTCTTTCTGCTAGTTCCTGTGCAGCTGAAGTTTTGTTCATAGTCTTTCACTCTGTTAATGTCTTCAAGAGTTCTACATAACTTGTTTTGCAGCAAGTTTAGTGTTTGTTTTAATATTTAAGTCTCTAAGTCACTTTGATTTTAGTGTAGTGAAAGACATAGGTATAGCTTTAGTCTCTGTCAGGTTGAAACTCAATCTTTCCAGCACCAGTTGTTGAAGAGGCTCTCTTTCCTCCCTTGAAGGTGTTTGGCTCCTTTGTCAAAGATGAGGTGGCTTAGTATATCAGGAGTTGTTTCTGGATTTTCTAGTCTGTTCCTCTGATCATTAGGCCTGTTTACTTGCCAATACCATGCTATTTTATCATAATGGCTTTGTAGTATAGTTTCACATTGGGGATTGTGATCTCACCTGCCATATCCTTGTCGCTAAGAACTACTTTTGTTATTCTAGGCCTCTTCTCATTCCAGAAGAATTTTTGGACTATTTTCTCTAGATCTGGGAAATATGCTGTTGGGATCTCAATTGAATTGCATTGAAT
>PVIR01045617.1:0-10631 GCA_004026965.1 Petromus typicus
GTTTTTTTTTAACCTGATATTTTACTTTACCAAACACTTATTTTAATCCATTTCTATGACCATGTACTATGTACCTTAATTTGTTAAAGTGATCAATTCTTTTTATTACTTGATTTAAGATAAAACAAATTCTGCATTCTGGAATATAAACAGTGTTGTCATGATGCATTCTTATTTTTTAGATTTGTTTACTAATATTTTCTTTACACATTTGATCTACTTTCATGAGTATGATAAGAGTATGATGTTTGATTTCAGGTTTGCTATCTATGCTGTAAATATTTTCTTGCTTTACAAAATATACAAAGATAGACCACAATGATTTTATAAATTAAAGGCCTTGGTGGAAAATTCAACAACCCAGGATCATAACAATGAATTTCCTGCTCTCAGGTGCCCCAAGTTATCTTTCACATTGATCTCTATTTCCAAAGAACTCTTCTTAAGGCTCCCTTCACCTCTGCATTCCTCAGGCTGTAGATCAGGGGGTTCAGCATGGGGTTGAACAGGCTGTAAAATAGGGACAGGATCTTTCTCTGCTCTTGAGAATGGCTGGACTTGGGGGCCATGTACATAACAATGGCGCTGCCAAAGAAGAGTCCCACCACACAGAGGTGGGAGGAGCAAGTGGAGAAGGCCTTTCTGCGACCCTCCCCTTATTGGATCCTCAGGATGGCCACCAGGATGTGTGAGTAGGAGACCAGCACCAGACACAGGGGCCCCACCAAGACACACACAGAACCCACAAACAGGACAATGTGGTTGAGTCTTGTGTCAGCACAAGCCAATTTAAAGACTGACATGATTTGACAGAAAAAGTGGTTGATTATTTGTGGCCCACAAAAGGGAAGCCTCAGGAGAAGAGTGATATGTACCAGCGATAAGAGGAAGCTAAATACCCAGCAAGTCAAAGCCAGGACAGTGCACAGCCTCCAGCTCATGATGAGAATGTACTGCAGGGGGTGGCAGATGGCCACATACCAGTAGTAGGACATCACCAATAAGATCATGCACTCTGTCACAGCCAATGCCAGGTACAAAAATGTCTGCAGGAGGCAGGGAGCAAAGGAGATGGTTTTCTTGTGCATCACAAGATTTTCCAGCATCTTTGGGACAGTGCTGGAGGCATAGGACATGTCGACAAGGGCCAGGTGTGAGAGGAAGAAGTACATAGGGCTGTGCAGCCTCGAGTCCAGGCAGATGAGCCCCAGGATGACCCCATTTCCCATCAAGGTGAGGCTGTAGAAGAGTAAGAAGAATCCGAAGAGGAACAGCTCCAGGGCTGGGTCACCGTGGAACCCCAGCAGGATGACTTCGGAGATCTGGGTCCGATTGTTGCGCATGTTCATGTGACAGATAAATGCTGTGGTGCATTAAATTTCAGAACTGAAAAACAGAAAGCACCAAAACAAAGAGATATATTAATTTTGTGATTTTAATCTATGCCACAGGCTACCAAGTTAGGATGAATGGAACCATTGTAGTGCATGGGCTCTTGTATTAACCCCAAAATTTGAACTTTAGAGATATTTAAAAATGTGGTTATTTACTAGTATCAAAGCTTTGGATATTTCACACGAAAATAAAGATTCATGACATTTTGAAAATTATATTTATCACTTCATTATACTTTGTAAGCAACAGCAGGGTTAGTTATTAAGAATATAGATGAAGACAAATCTTTCTGTAACTACCATTTCCAACAGCCTATATTTTTCACAGAAATTAGACACCATGATTTTACATTAAATTTATATTAGTAAATGCATATTCAGATCAGAAAAATGTGTTTTTGTGCTCAAGATGGACTCCTAATTGCTATTTTAAAATGTGGTTATGAGAATATAAAATTAAAGCCTCAAATAGCTAACAGAGTTAAAGTAACTCCATTAAAACAGATAAAATGAATCAGAAGCATGGCAATGCTCCAAGTGTGCAAAACCAACACTAATACCTGGACTTCCACTTTTACAAGATCAAACAAGTTATTGAGAGACAGGAAATTCACATGACTATTCACATGAAGCTAGGGGCCAGTGAGAAGAGATTTCCAATGGCTAGGGGACTGTTGGGTAAAGACATAATAAAACAACATATATTTTGTAAATTCTAAGATGCAGCTGTTATGAGTTGTGCCCCTGGAAACATGGATCGGCATGTATTGTTATAAGAGAAAGTCTTTAATTGTTTCAGGAAGATACCAAAGAGAGGAATAGCACATGAAATCGAATTTCTAGTTTTAGAAGAAAGGGTCGGGGGAGGAAAGAGAGGTAAAGGGAATGAAGAAAAGGCATGAGAATTTGTTACACACATGTACCAACTCCACACGAGGACTGTTAACTGCAAATGTGCGCTAAAAATTATAAATGTATGTTTGTTCTCCCTATAATTTGGTTACCAAGTCAGAGACATCTTCATAAGACCAGTCTTTGTATGGAGGGGTCCATGGAGTCAGGTGAAGAAGAACGATAAGATTCATAATGCCAAGACAGACAGAAAAAAAAACAGGAAAACCGAATTTCAATAATATTAAGAATGACTGTTAAAATAATACCAATAATGACTTAATTCAAAACATGCTTAAAAGCACATTTGTTTCAAAACACATTATTCAGGCCAAAATGTAGAGATAAAGTAGTTGGCAATGAAACTCATTCAAGATGAAGTTAAATGCACAGGGCAATCTTTCAGATGTAATACAAAAGTGGTTAGGATTTTCCAATAGATTACTGAAGATAAATGAAGGTGTAATGTTTACTAGGTGTTCAAATATTAAGAAATATATACAAATTAATCATGAGAACAAATCATCACACTTAGGAATTAAAATGTGGATTTCAAAACAATGTAAATGTCAATTATTTTTAAACTCAATGAAAGAAAGAATTGAAAATTATAAATGAATTTATAAAACTGAATTCAAAATCAGTATAAAAACTGAAGGAGGTGTATATGTGTAACTTTGTTTATAGACTGGAAAATCAAAAACATTTTAAATATTTTCAAATTGATCTATTGTTTCAGTGATATTTAAATTAGACCACTGGTAGGTTTTACAATAGGTGGAAAAAAATGAACTCACTCTACATGTTATATGAAAGTACACAAACTCCAGCATAATCAAGGAAACTTGCAAAAGAAAAGTGAGAAGGAGTGGTGTTAGTTAGCTTTCCCTCTGGTCATATGTGATACACAGTAACCACAACCTAAAGAAGCAATGGAATAATTTGGCTTATGTTTTAAGAAGGTTAAGTCCACAGTCAAAAGGCTAAGTCCAAGGCAAAAACAACATGGCGGAAGGGTATGGGGCAGAAAAGCTACTTTCTTTCTGGCAGCTGGGAAACAGAGAAAGATTAAAGTGCTAGAGAGGACAGGGCCAGGAACACAGATCCCCAAGACCAGGTTTTCATTGCTCATCAAGGCACATCCAGAAGTGACTCCCACACATCCTCTAAGTGATTCCTAGGACCTTATCGAATTAACATTCCATGCTAACCACATAGAAGTACATATTCTATTAGGTCAGTGTGGTATTGGGACAACAGTAAGCCAACAGCCTGATGGCACACTGTGGTTGCTGTAAAAGTCCAGAAATACACACAATCTAAGATGAAGGTGGCATTGACTTTTTGCTGAACAATGTAATCCAAATAAAATATTTGTATTGCTCAGCTGGCTATCCATTTGGTGGCACAATAAAATGTGGCTTCCATCACACATTATACACAAAAATAAAACTGAAGCTCAATTTAGATCTAAATATGAAAAGAATAAGAAACTTCCCAAAATATAAATTAGAAGCATATATTAGTGATCTTACAGAAGCAAATGCTTTACAAACCCAGTTCAAACAGAATAGATTGTATCATTATAGCATTATAAATGAGGATAGCATGCTTCTTTTTGTATTTTTAAAAATTTTTAAAGAAATACACTTTCTAGTTGGTTTTATGATTTTAAAAATCTGTTTATCAATAAAAAATTACCTTGAAGAAATATAGAGTACAAATGTATTTACTTTTTATAATTTTTTAAAACAAATGTTTTCACTGAATATATTACCAGAAATAAACACATCAATTAGAGAAATTATTTTGTAGTAATGACCTTCTACTCTATTTCCATCTAGAACTTTTCCTCAAAAATTTCACCTAAATTTAGTGTGATAATGAGAGAGAAGCAATTCCATTGCAAGATTAGGTTAATATTTCTCTAGGAGGGGAATAAAATTTCCTGTGAAGTAAGCCTATGATATCACTCTAGATAAGCTTATTTGGCTTATCAGACACTCATGAAGCCTCTCTGCCACAGAAGAAATATTAGTGACAACTTTATAAAATTTCTATAAGATATTTCTCTTATACTTATCAACATCAGTTCCTTGGGAATCAAAGAAAAGAGACTTAAAAATTCTTTTTTTCTGGCTAGAATGCAGTGTAGTCAGGTAGACGATTTTCAATAAAACAATGAGAGGGCAGTTACTGAACAATTTATACAACATTCCAGAATTCGTCTTCTTTGTGAAGAGATGCAACAGCACCCTTCAATTTGATATCACAATCCAGGGACATCTAAGATAGCCAGGCATATCCTCTAAGTATGAGTAGTTTGGGAGTTGGACTAAGAGAAGTCTCAAACCTATGTTATGTTTTGATACCATAGGATCTATATTACTCTGGAACTCAGCAAATGGGGTCAGGAAGGTGTGGCCAACTCCTTCAATCTTAATGTTTTGGCTAGGATATATGTGGCTCTTTTCCTGTAAAGGAATTATTCAGGGTGTAGATAATTATGCATCCAAAGGACGATGATCCTTCTAGTATTTATTTTAAATTGGGCTTGAATATCTGAAACATATGGGGAAAGGCTGGAGCCTAATTGCAATACCGATTTTTGAAGAAAATATAATGGACCAGGAGTTCTAGATATTCTTCGTGCCCTGGGAACCGGGACATGACACAGATGCTCCAGTGGCTCTTAGGTGAGAAGAATTTATGCTTTAAAGCAGCCCATCCCCCAGGACGATACCTGTGGAGTCCAAGGACCAACGCATGAAGTGTCTTCTGCCATTCCATGACTTCGCTATGGTGTAGCAGTGTAATGCCTTCCCCAGTCTTGTTGGCCTGCCAGCCGTGTGTGTGCGTGTGCATGTGCGTGTGCGTGTGCGTGTGTGCGTGTGTTGATCAACTGTTTACACAGGGAAGTGAGAACTCAGGGAGAATGACAGGGTTTCCCTATTCAGGAAGAGGTCAGCCTACAAATAACACAAATGTAAGTCATACTTTACAGTTTATATCACACAGTATGATCCCCGAGGACGTGGGCTTATTGTGATCTTGGGATTGCTACTGCTTCCCCCAAACCCCTATTGGAAGGGCTGAACTTTCTTGGTGTGGAAGGTACAGTCCCAAGGAGCTTGTTAAGGCAGCACCCAAAGGATTGTTCTCCCTGGGGAGAGAACACAGTTAGCTGATTCGAACTTATTATTGTGGAATGAAGTGTCAAAATTTCCCATTGCAAGTACATTTTCTAGTCTGGAAGTCAAAGATCTTATTTCCTCTGTGTGCTCTATTCATTCTCTTTGTTTTTTAGCCACTCCTTATTTATCTCAGTTTTAAAGAATATCTTTTCTACCTTGTCTTCTAAATGTCTAATCTAATTTTAGACTATATATTTTAAGCCTTGCTACTGCAAGAATTTTGTTATTCAAAGATCTCATGGTAAATAACATATCTGCCATACAGTTAAAAGTTGGAGAAAAACAGAGAGTCATGATGACTAAGATCATTTGAAATGATTTTTCACCTAGGTTATGTTCTGATTTTTTAATTCAAATATTTATTGGTACATTATATATACACATCAACATTGCATTCAACATTGAGAGTTTGTGCCAGTGTATGACGTGACTTGATTCTCATTTTTTCCCATTTCCCCACCCACTCTATAACCCTCTACTGTTATATACATGAGCTTTGTTTCCTTTTTTTGTTACCATCACATTATTTTTCCCCTTGTTATTTACTCCTACACCCTATTTCTTTTAAATATTTTCTGATTCACAATATCTACTATATATTCTAGAACTCATTTACATCTTCATTTTCTCATAACAGAGAAAAGATACAATATTTATACATTTGCGACCTATTTATTTCACTTATGAGGATATCCTGAAGGTACATCCATTTGAATATGAATGATTCAATCTTATCATATTTTATGGCAGAATAATAATCCATCCTATAAAAGAACCACATCTTTATCCAGTCTCCTGATTTAATGAGGATGATGCTGAGACAGTCTTTGAGGAGCAGTGTATTTGATGTATACACAATATTCTGTGGATTCACCTACTTAAATGGAAGTAAATATAAAAATAAGAACTTCAGTCAAGGGTGGTATGTGCCTAGAATTCCAACATGTAGCCCAGCCTGGGTAACTTAATGACTTAGTGAGACCTTCTTTCAAAATGTAAAATAAAAATGGATGGGGATCTAGATCTATGTGAAATCTGTTGATCCTTGGTTCAATCTCCAGCTTGGGGAAAAAGTGCTTGATGGAAAAAAATGAGTTATAAATATGATGGATTGGGGCTAGAGATTTAGCTCGTAGTTCCAGCTTCTACTTGCATGCATAAGATCCCAAATTCAATCCCTGTTAATCACATACCACAATGCTGCGCCTGGTGGCTCATACTTGGTTTTTTTTTTTAGGTTTTTTTGAGGCAGGGTCTCACTTTGTGGTTCAGGCTGGCCCTGAGCTCAGCCTCAAACTCACATCACAGCAATTCTCCTGCCTCTGCCTCCTGAGTGCTGGGATTACAGGCATGAGCCGCCACGCCCGGCACTGTGGTATGTGGTACTGGTTGCTGCTGGGGTGAGTCTCCATGCCTAGTATTGTGTGTGGTTACCGGGGATTGAACCAGCTCCTTGCGCTTGCAAGACAGGCGCCAGAACCACTGAGCTAACTCCCCGGCCCTGGTGGCTCATACTTGTAATCCCAGTGCTTGAGAGGCAGAGGCAGGAGGATTTCTGTGAGTTCGAGGCTTGCCTGGGCTACATAGTGAATTCAGGGCCCGGTTTAAAAAAAAAAAAAAAGATGGACTGATGAGTGTAGAGACAGCCCTTATTATAGAATTAAAAGATAGTATGAAAGAATTGTGTGTATTTACTATCTATCTATAAAGGGGGAAGGAAGAGAAAAAGATTTATTTATGATGAAAAACTGACATGATACTGGAAGCTCCTCTGGAGACCTAGGAGAGTCGATAGTGTAGTTCTTGTTCCCTGAGTCAGTCTCAAAGCTACAGAAGACCCATGTCTCAGCTCAAAGGCCTGTAGGCAAGATGAGCGAAAGCTCTCTTCCCTAGCCTTTGTTCTACTAATGCTTCCAAACCCTAATAGACAAACTTAGAATAATGATGAACTAAATATTCTCCAGGTTGTGGCTCCATCACGTTGGTATGTGAAATCAAGCATCGTAGCACTTTTTTAGAAAATCAATTGGACTTTTAATTCTTTGTCATTGGTCAACATGTGTATTCTGTGCTTGTATCATAGAGTCTGAGTTGATATGACTTCGCAGTACATTTCAAAACCATCTGCTCCTCTGGGTCATTTGTGTGGTCATATTAACCTTAAAATCAATTTATCACATTCTACAAAACAGATGAGATCTGGGTAGGAAGAGCTCTCTGAAGGAAACAGGGAAAGAGGACATTAGCAAAACCCCTGCAGTGGTTCTTGGTCTCCTGTGAGCTATGACAACACAAAGTCATTTAGTGAATGAAGCCAGGAAATGAGACTTAGAGAAAAGTTAAGCTTTGGTCCTGATCAATGCTGCTCTGAGCAGCAAAGATGAAGGACCTCAAGCTTGCCACACCTTTATTCTGTACATGAGAAGTAACAGATGACTCACAGGGTGGAAATAATCCTAGGACAATGAGAAACTTAGACTAGTGAAGATCCTAGGTCAATGAGGAACTTATGTTGATTAGGAATCTGTCCCTCCCCGGATAAAACCTTTCTCTGACTAATCCTTCTCAAGGAACAAGGATGTCTCCAGCTGATGTAATCCTGTCCTGGAATGTCATGGCACAACTGACGTTTCAGCTGTGACCAGAGGCAAAAATGGAGTTATGTCTTGACATGAAGTAACCAGTCTGTAGAAAGGAAAACTGGACCTAATCATAATCTAATTGTGAAATAAATTTTTCCAAAAATTATGTACAACTGTTCCTGATTGCACATCTCTAGATCTGGTATTATTAGTATCTTAATTGTAGTAAGTCTTCTAATCCATAAACATGGGCTCCTGTGATATACATGATATACAAGGTCATTAACATTGATGAGTATAACTGACATGTGGTGGGTTACCTTTGTCATACTGTGAGTTCTTTCTTGGAATTAAGTCTTTGTTTTATCTTTCTAAAATATTCTTCCGGAATTCATTATACACTTTGTAGAGCTATTTTGGTGGTCACAATTTCTTCAATTGATTTTTCTGTGTCAGGAAGTATCTCATATTTTCATTGATCTAGAATGATAGTTTTGCAAGTACAGTGATCTGGATTGGAGTTTTCTTTCAAACTTGAAATACTTTGCTCCAAGCTCTTCTCGCCTTAAAAGTTTGTGTCGAGATGTCTATTGTGATTCTGATGGGCTTCCCTAATAGGATGTTTGTTTCATATTTCTAACAGCTTCTAATATTTTATTCTTGTGCTAGTTTTCTGGAGTCTTAATTATTGTATGCCTTTGTGTAAATTAGTTTTGGTCATGGCTAATTAGAGTTCTCTATGCCTCAATCATTTGTATGTCAAATTCTTTTTTCCATGTTTGGTAAGTTTTCTACCATTACTTCTGTGATCAAGTTTTTATAGGCATTTGCACTGTCTCCTGCTTCCCATGGACTTAATCAGTCTTATTTTGTTCTTTTGTTGGATCATCTTGCAGCTATTGGATAGATTTTTTTTTTTTTTTGGTATTTTAAAGAAATATTTATTTTCATAGTTGCTAACCACAATCCTATCTTCTAAATTTGATATTCTGTCCTCATCTTAGTTCAAATGATTGTGTATACATTTGATTGAATTACTCTCCGAGATATCTATTTGAATCTGTTTCATAGATTCAATTTCTCTATGTTGGACATTTAGGTGTTCTAGCATTCTCCGAAGAACCTCTTTAAAAAAAAATGTTTTTATTCTGTATTCACTGTGTATGTCCTTCATTTGGATAATCATCTCTCTTTTTACCTGAGAAATTATTTCTAATTTGATTTTCTCTGTCACCTCATTAATCTACTTTATTTTTCTACTCTTCCTGCTATCATTTCAGGAAATTCAGATGAATAACTTCTGATTTCCTCTATGTTATTGTTCTCAACACTTGTTCTGGGTGGGCAGGAAGTCTAGGGTTGTATTTTCCTTCTGTATCTTTTATTTTCTATTTTTAAATTTTAATGTTTTACATTTTGATGCTTCTAAATTTCTCATAATGGATAGCTTTATCACTAGTATCAAGTCTTCTCTAGGAAACGTCTACTCCTCAAAGATATCATCTAGATATAGCAGGCTCTTGGTCTTTGTATCTGTCCCAATGTTCTACCTTCACAGTGTATTAGACATGATAAGTTGTTATTTGACTCACCACTGAGCCCTTTGGTACTGGACTATGGTGATGGTTATAATCAACCACAGAAACCACTGTGTTGTCTTATAGAGGAGAACAACTTATTACAAGAGATTCAGCATCCTGGTTGAAGTAGTGCAATTAGCAATAACAATAGCATCAAGCACAAGTCTATAAGCTGAAAAACTATGGCATCTATTAATTTGGTACCTTTAAGCACAGGAGCAAGACTTACAGTTATCTAACATAATCCAACATAAGTCAGCATCTTGCATACATTGAATCTTGTCTTAGTAGAGTGATTTGACTCAGATCTATCCTGTGTAGATTGAATTTTCTGCATTTAAAAGTTTTGGTAACATTGCAGGATGGTGATTCCTGTTCCACATGCTGTATATTAGCAGCCATGCTGCTAGTAGACCTGGGCGCTGGCATGCTGTTTGAGGAAGTGCTGTGCTTATGTTTTGTTTGACCTGTATGACTCTGATTTCAGATCGATTTTGACATTAAGATGTTTGTCCCTCCCTTTCTTCCAATTACCTGTGTTTTTATTTGATGTGGCTCTAACATGGTTCTTCCTCCATTCAGCCATATTGAAAACCAAAGATAGTTTTTATTTTTCTCAGACTTGATGCCTTAGTTTTTTTCTTGGTTAATTTTTCTGACTGTTCACTTCCAGCACAAAGTTAGAATAAAGTTACAAGAGTGGATATGTATATTTTTAAAGGGGAATCATCTTGTGTTTTCCTACTCTGTATGATATTATCTACAGATCTTTAGCACTACTTTTTGAAAGATTAAAGAAGTCTCCTTTTAAATACCTATTTGATTGAAAAGTTGTATCATGATTGGATTTTATAAAATTGTTTAACTTTGGATTGTTAATCATGTAATATTTATCTTTTATGATATTTTTGTCATTTATATTTTTAATATGTTGTGTTATACTGATTGATATTTGGTTGTCAAATCAACCTTAATGTCTTGGAATAAACT
>PVIR01045618.1:0-10640 GCA_004026965.1 Petromus typicus
TCTGCTTTTCTCCTCTTTCATAAATTTACCTAAAATTTCCAGCTAAGCATATTCTGAAGTTAGATTCTTGACTCTCCCCAGATGTGTTTGGAGATCGTGTTCCTAAACACATGTTTGTTTGTTTGTTTTTCCATTTCTTCAGTTGCCATGGATCTTCAGTTGGGTCTGGGATGGTGCAGGCTTTTCGGTCTCCCAGTGACTGATAGCTTATTTAATAGGAAAATGTAATTCAGCAAGACGTTGTGCCAGCTAGGAAACAATTCCTGTCCTCCTGACGTGTACCAACTTTTTGGTGAGAAACAGGAGATGTCATGGGAAAGACTTTTTTCTTTGGAATCCTTATTTTTGGGGCTTCCAGAGATTCTGGGAGGATAAAATAGATTTTCTTGAGCTCATTAAAATTTTGTAATTTTAAAACGTCCCTTTATGATTATGCACATTTTTGGCATCTCCTGTACCTTTTCTCTCCAACTCCTTCCGGAATGCTTCCAGGTTAGTGATTATTTCCTCTCAACATTTGCCACCTCAATCCTAATGGACTCAAAAGCTTTGGTTTTCTGGGTCATTGTATGCATTTCTTCAATGATCTTGATGAAAATCTGGTGATGACTTCCATCTGACTTGCTTTGTTGGTGGTGGTGTTCCATGAAAACTTTTAATTTTTTTCTTATCACTTTTATAATATAAAAAATGCTCCTTGGTGAATAAGCATGGGATTATGATCATTTCCTCTATCCTATTTCATGCTGTGTAGACTTTATATTTGAAGATATATTCATTTGCAGCTGTTTTCCTTTACTCCTTTTCTATTTCTATTAGTTTTGTTTTCTCTATTTTCCACTCTATTCTTGCAGTTGTGATAATATCTAATGATCATTGTTCAGATTCATCAATTCTTCACTCAGACACACAGACTATTTATAAGCTCACTAGAGAAATTTTTTTTTTATCTTTCACACATATTTTTAATTGCTAGCTGAGCTGACATTTCCATATTGATGACTCATGTAAAATTTCCCATCTCTTATTGTTTGGAGCATATCGTTCACACCAGATTTTCAAAGGATAGGCATCATGCATGAATATTATCTCTATCTTTTAAAGCAAATTATTTTCTATTTTGTCCAGACATTCCTTATGGAATCCTTCTCCTCAGAGTCTTGACCTCCTGCATTATCCTGCTAAAATCTATTTTTAACTTTGTTTTGAAAATCGCTTCTGTCTTATAGTACATTGTTATTAATTTCTCAGCTTTGCATATAAAATCATTTCTAGTAATCTCTTATTCTCTGCATTGTTTTGTCTGTTAATGATGTGATATTTAAAGGATATTACCGTCTACATACTGCCTTTGAAAAGATACAGTACGTAAGCAAGAAGTACAACCTTTTTTGGGAAAAGAAGTAAGCTTCATATATGTTGGTAACCACCAGGTGGAAAAATCAAGTTGCAGAACAGAATATATATTTTACTGTATTGGTATGAAGAGAATGGATGCACCAGTTTATATCTGCACAGAGGATATCTTGGTGGAGTCCAGAGGAAGCAATAAGAATCTTTGGCTCTTGTAATGAGAAGCTGGTGGTTACAGAGAGTAGAAGGCTGACTCTGTACACCACATGCACTTTCTGCTTACATATTTCACCATACCAATGTTAAATAGTGCTAAATAGCCAAAGATAATAATACATACAGTGTAATTCAGAGTTTGCATCTTTTAATGCATTCAAGTGTCATTTTATGAAATACATATTTCATTATATCTGTAGAAATTGTTTTAGATGTGCCTTAAATCAGACCATCTTGAAGTGTCTCTCAGAACCTGAGTTCTCACATTAGAGGAGCTGTGGGCCTAGTAAGTGATTCTTGACTCTGGACATGCACTGACATCATGTGGATCCTGTTGTAACAATTCCAGGATGCCCCTGCCACTCAGGGTTTTATTATCCTTAGTACTGCACGTGCATTGTACATTCTTACTTCTGGCCTATTTTCTTTTTTTAGTTCTCATTTCAGGGAAGTAAGGACTGAAAAATGAACCACCAAATATACAATGATACCTCTTTTCATGAACTGAGTTATTTCCATGATTCTGGTTCATCCAACAGAATTGGATGAGAACTAAATCAATTTCAGTGGTTAGGTTCAGTGTTGACTTATGGAGAAATTTGCTTCACTTCTTGCTCAACTTGTTTTGCAACCAGAATCCCGGAAAGAACTAAATTCATGAACCGAGGTGTTGCTGTAATTAATTAATAAGATGCATTAATATTCCAAGTGAATATATGCCTCTGTGTGAACTGGGTTGAGAAACACAGCGGTTCTTTTATTTTAGACACAATAGTTCTTTCCCCCTCAGTCAACTCTTCTAGGTAAACTAGTTGGTTTTTCGGATTAGCTGTGTTCTTATTTTTATGTATAGTTTTTAACACCTGAAATATATTTTTTAATCTATAAAATTATCTATGTTTTCTCTGACATAGAACCTTAGAGAAGCATTTATATATTGGGGCGTGTCATGGCTTGTATTTTAGATTTCCCCCTGAAGCCTAATGTGTTCATAGATGGGGCTTTTGGTGGTGGCTGGATTTAGAATATGTGATATTAGAATTAAGGGAAATTGGTAGTAAAAGAGTCCACTGATTGGTTGAGCACAGTTCTGGGTGTGCAAAGTGGAAAATTCCATCCTGAGTGTGAGCAGTAACATTCAAAAGGCTTATAGCCTGGATGGGATAAAGGGGAAGTGGGGCTTTACTTTCCTGCTTGCTGCTACTGCCCCTGCCTGCTCTGCTGTGGACTGTTTCTGTTCTAGCATTCTCCTCTGGCAGCCACTGTGCCCCAGAGCCAGCCGACTGTAAACTGAAGCCTCTACAAACTGTGAGCTGCATTCAACCTTTTCCTCTTCAACTTAAGAGTGTGGATATTTTTCCAAGCAGTGAAAAAGTAATGCGGGCCATATGTATTTTCACCCTTTTAATTTTTAGCAATCCTTAAAATATGATCAATATATATCTTAATATAATATCAGTATACATATGATTTCTACACTTAGAACTAGCTTTTTCACTCATGTCATTGTGATTTCTAGTGAATTAATGTTCTTAATTGTAATTATATTAGCTATATTCAATTAGTAGTATTTTGTATTGTGGCTAAAAATACTTCCCTATTTCAATAGCATGAAAATATGTTCCTATATTATCTTCTAACATTTTTATAGATTATTTAAATATTTCTGTGTCATTATGACTGTTTTGATAATCTCTCTGAACACCTAGGCTAAACTGTAAGCCAAGACTTACACTGAGAAACAACTCCTGGGGTTTAAAGAAAAAATGCAGATAAGCAATAGAGACAAACAGAGACAGAAGAAAACAGCAGCTTGGTAAAATTAAGTGAGATGAGGGACAGAGAGGCTTTCAGAACACAGGCTGGTGTGTCTACATGTCATCTATCTGTGTGTGTGTGTGTGTGTGTGTGTGTGTGTATCTGTTTCTATCTATCTCTGTCTATCTGTCTGTCTCTCTATCACAGCACCTAGAAGTAAAAGAAGACAGAAGTATACAAATTTTAAAGAGGTATAGAATCATATTTACTTCTAAAAATTTAGAAAAACGAGTATCAGGTGCAAAAAACTGAAAAGCCACAAAATTAATTGGACACCTTCTAAAGTCATCGTGAGCTAATCAAGAATTGAAGGAATAGCGATATCCATATAAAATAGATATCAAAAACAAAATTATTTCAAAATAATTTCCATAAAGCAAATATTCTCTAAAGCAATTGACAAACCAAATGATGTCATTTTCCTTGTAAAGACTTTCCTCTTTCTTCCTGATTCCTAGGAGAGGTTATGTTTAAAAACATTAAGTCATCTGAACTAGACACTTATAAATAGCCGCTTGCCTTTTCTTCAATACTCCTGTTTCTCTAAACAGTCACTATGTTACAGAATCCTTCTTCCTAAAGGCAGACTGAGTGTTTTCCTTTTCTACTCTTTGCATTGGCTATAAAATCCACCATCCTCCGTGTATGTCATTCAGTTCTACTCTTCATCGCTGTGTTCCCCGGTTAATCATCTCCAGTCTACTTTGCAAATGGATTCCACGGAGGAATAAAATAAAATGCAACACACACTCCAATGCCTAACAGGAATTACCTGCGTGACTGTTCACATTATCACTGTAATCTGCCTTTCCTTCTATATTCTATCATTACATGTCATTTGATTCAGAGACTACTTCTGTGTACAAATGCTGTTCTTCCACATCTGTACCTCTTTCTATGAAGTGTACCGTACCCAGACTTCTCTGTTGCCCTTACGCAGCTTCTGCACTCCAGTTTACTGTTGAAGATCCTAATGAAAGGGCAACTCTTAACAAAACTTACCTGACCTTCTTTGTAAAGTTCCACAACCTTTTCTCATGCTGTATTATTGCTAGTCTTTGTTTACATACTCATGTTTGTCTCAGTTATATTAGAAGTAAGCACACTTTTTTCTGTGCATGTTTCACGAGTATTTTAAGTCTTTCATAGTAAGTATTTCAGTCTTCATCATAACTACTCAACTCTTATGTTGCAGTGCGGAGGTAGCCACAAATAGCATGAAAATCTACTGTGAACTACATATATAAAGAATTAGTATCAGTTTTATTTAATACATGCACACACTCAGTCTTGTAAGTCTTCTAAAAAGAGCTAAAATTCCCAAAGGAAATAGTTCAATTCTAAGAATTATTTCAAAAAATTATTAAGAATACCTATATATTGATTCTTAATTTATATGAATTAATTATATATGCACTAATTTGGCATAGTGAATTGTATGCTACTGTTGTTTAAGAAATAACTGTGGAAAGATCTGTCCCAGTAACGTGCTTGCCATTCTGATCAGCTTCCTCTGTGAGAACCTCGGTGTCCCATGAGGTTGGGTGCTGTACTCCATGTTCTCCTGAAAGCTGCAGTCCTTCCCCGTGTCTCACATTGTCCTAGAAGCTCTGCATCCTTACGTGTGTTGCATTTTCTTAAAGAATAATGAAAGACAAAAAAAATTAGACCAAATGGGGAAAAATAAAACTCAAGATATATCATATGCAAGCACAAAATCTCAATGATGAATGTAAACATAATGTAAACCTAAAATGTACTAATAAACTCAATTTTAAAAATTTACACAAAAATATGACACTTACTTTTCTGTCCATTGTTCAGTTGAGAGTAGGGTCATATTACCACAAGGTATCATTTCTTCTTTCTTCGTGATATCTGTACTGGGTGATTATTCTCAGGTCTATGATGGTGTTCTTTCGAGCCTCTAGTTGTTCTAATTTTCATCCTTTGACCTAACACTAAGATAGAAAAATATGGAAAACATTGAAGTATTCTACTTAAATCCTACCACACATATTGCTGTGTTTTAATGATGAAAATTCTTCTAAACTAATGTTGCTGTCATTTAATAGAGGAGCCAATACTTAAAATCTGAATTCTATATCAACAAAGATTTCCCCAGCCTTTAGAAATGATCTAATAAAGGTTAAACTAATAAGGCATATGGTTGAAGGTTGCTATTAAACTGAAATGATGGAATATTAGTGTTTACTATATTTCAATAAATATTAAGCCCCTTTGGTATTTTTCTCTTCTAAATTTAAATTACTTTTACTTCTAAGGTTTTCATAAGGGCTATTAAAGTTAAGATGAAGTAGTCTTCATACACATAAGTATTTTGAGTGTGCAGGAGTGTGTTTGTGTTCACGCATGTTTTTAGCACATTTATAATAATTTATCTTAAGTAAGTATTTTCCCCTTTGAAATGAGTTGGATAAGGTTTTTTTGTATTGGTTCCCATTATTCCTGTAACAAACAACAACAAGCTGAGCAGTTTAAGCAAGACAAATTTATTATCTTAGCATTTTCTTGGTTAGTCGTCAGAAACAGACCTCACGGGGCTAGAATGAAGTTATCAGGAGAGTTCCTTTCGAGAGGTTTTAAGGGAGGATTAATTTGTTTGTTCATGCGTGCTGTTGTCGAAGTTAGTTCCTTCACGATATAAGACCAAGGCCCTGATTTTCTTGTTTAGGACCAAATGAGAACCGTTTTCAGGCCTTCAGAAGCTACTTTGCCTCCAGGTTCTATTCCTCAGTTTTCAAAGCCAGAAAACACTGGTGAGATCCTAGCAAAGGTGCGTTCGTCTGTCCTGGTCAGCCTCCAATTTTGCTCCTAAGAATCTATGGATCTAAAATATTAGATCCACCAGGACAATCTCCTTGTTTTAGCAAACTTGATTCTGAACATCGCGTATCCACCGGTTCCAAAATTAGCACGTATCAACTGGGGGAACCATTATGCAACTTACTGCTTTTTGTGGTTCCTAGTATCAGTAGAAATAATGATCAATATCAGCAAACTAATACTAAAAAGAATCACGATTTTTTTTTTTTTTTTTTGTGGTATTGGGGATCAAACTCAGGACTTTGCACTTCCCACAGAGCAACATTATTGGCCCAACTAATTATAAATTTAAAAGATCGTGTTTTATTTATTTGATCTAGAAGTTTCATAATAGAATGAAAAGTGAGTATAACAGCAGAAATTTACAAACATATTTGGAATGGATTCTGCCTATAGGAGTTATAGTCAAACTCAATTATGAATTTATCCTTGACTGATAATTTATTTTAAATTTAACAATGAAGTAGTATTTATAATGGCAATTTCTAAAATTGTAGGCATTCTAGAAGGCATAAGTAATCTTTTCTGTGCTTTAGAATAAAGTTTCAAATTATGGCACAAATATGAATCTTTGAGATTACTTCTTAGCTAGAAATAAGAATTTTCTTTGTACCATCCAAGAAAATCTTTTCAGAAGTGTGTTGTACTAAAAAATGAGTTGTCAAAGATGCTTGCTTTCAGTACTGTGCCAGAAGATACAAATTTGATTTTGATTCTTATCTTTGGCTGAATTTTAATTCCCAAAGTTAATATATGGCATCTTTTTTTAAAAAAAATTGGGTGTATTGGTACATTTTACATATACAATGTGATCACATTCAACATTAAACAAAAACTAATGAATTAAAGAAAAAATGACCTCTCAGAATTTAAATTTAATGGAACAAAATAATTGAACATAATAAGAAAATTGTATAGGATCTATACAAATACTTACAATTTGTTTCTTAATATTTCCTTTATCTTTCTTCCATATACAGTAGAAAATATCTTTCAAAATTTTTGGCTGCAAATGTTCCTGTCTTTCATGGTTTAAATGGCATATTTTCCAGTCCCAGTGACAGCAGTTGAGGGGCTTTTGTATCTACATTCTCAACACCCATTTACAGGCAAAATATACAAGAGTCTTGAATCCGTTACCTAAAGGACATGTTTTGAAGCCTCATGCTTCCAGGAATGGCAGCTTACTCAGTTTAAATCAAAGCTTCTTATTCTGTGCAATTAAGAGGAATGGGATAAAGCATTAATATAAAGTATTACCTGAAGGAGGGAAAGAGTATTAAGGTGAAGAAACTATAAGAAAGGGAACTCTTGGGAGATCAATCTCTCATTCAGTGCCATTTCTTGCCTGTAGTTATTCTAACAAATAAAAGCATTGGCTGAGGTACTGAAGACCGAGCTGAAGTCAGTGGGGAGAGACTGAAACACTAAACAGTGCTCTTAGAGTCTGTGTGCAGAGAAAGGGGAACGGCAAAAGGATTTTACAGTCTGACTTTAGAAACTTTATTTCAAACACTCCACACTTTTATTTGAGACCTAAAAAGCTTCACACGCAGGTAACACTGAAAACAAATCTATACTGCAAGAATTGAAGGCCATTTTCTAAGAGGCTTAGTCTTTGAATGGATTGATAATTTATTCCTAGCAGTATCACCTGCAGGGACTAAGTTATATTCCCTTTGGAATTTCTTTAATTTCATTTTTTTTTCTTAGAATACTTTCACCAATTGTGGTCTTTGATAGTGCGTTGTGAATTTTATGCATTTTTCTATTTCTAAAAAGATGGAATTTTGATAAGAATTTCCTTGAATGTATAGATTACTTTAGAAGGTATGGACATACTTACAATATTAATTTTTCACATCCATGAACATGGGCCATGTGCCCATTCACGTGTGCCATATTCTGATTTTTCACTCAATAGATCCTTTTCTTATTGGGTATGTTTATTTCTAAGTATTTTTTTTGTAACAATTGTAAATGAAGTTGGCCCTAATTTTCTTAAAATCTTTTTGTATAATAATAATCTTTTTGTATAATAATAACAGGGCCAATGATTTAGCTCAGTGATTCTGGTGCCAGCCTTGTATGTGCAAGGTCCCGAGTTTTATCCCCGGTAACCACATACCACAATGCCAGGTGTAGTGACTCACACCCATCAACAGTCAGTACCACATACCATGGTACTGGGTGTGGTGGCTCACACCTGTAATCTTAGCACTTGGGATGCAGAAGCAGGAGGATTGCTGTGAGTTCGAAGCATGCCTTGGTTACAGAGTGAGCTGAGGGCCAGTCTGAACTACAATGCGATATCCTGAGTAAAAAAAAAAACAAAAACAAAAACAAAAACGTTTGTATAATTTTTAGTGCATAAAAATGTTACTGATTTTTTATGTGGAATTGATATTCTGCAACATTATTTAAATAAACATAAAATTTAAATTACTTAAGTGGTATTGGCAGTGCATATATCTTGATTTCTTTTTCTGCTTGTTCCCCTTCCCTCCCTTCACTCTCCAGTCCCTGGTACCATTGTGTGTAGATAGCACATTTCTTTATTCATTTATTTGTTGATGGACCTAGAGGCTGCTGCCTCGCTTGTATGTGCTGCACTGCTGTATACATGAGTCTGCATGGACCACCTCAATGTGATGACTTCAGCTCTTTTAGAAAGACAGCCAGAGGAGGGGAGCTGGACTAAATGAAATTTCTGTAGCATCTTACTGAGCTTTTTCCAAGCGATTACTTTGAATGACCAGCCAGATAAGTCATAGGTTTATACTTCTTTAATGATGATGAAGGATTTTTTCCTATTATAAATGTACCATGAAAAGTATTTTTCTCTTGTAGAGGGTAAGGCTCTGATAGTCTTTTCTAGAGCTGAGTGAGACATTATCCTGGAAAACGCTTTGCATATTTCAAAACTTACTTTTTCTCTCTGCTGTCTAAGCCACAAGGAATCTTTTGTGGTTCGTCAACATAACAAGTAGAGTAAAGCTCAGGAGAATGTGAGAGCCCTAGAGAAGTATAGTGTCCAGTTTTTTATCCCATTCATAGTTGGCTATAGTCAACATTCAATGGTTCATACAGATTACCTCTATTAAAATCTTATGACTTTCTGATCTCTATTTTATGTTTTTCTCATACTTTATTTTGGTAATTCAATATATTTACGTGGTTCAATCATTAAACCAAATGCAAAAAGCGATACAATATATGTCTCTTACCATTGGATTATTTTCCTACTAATTGCACTTTGAGTTGCTTTAGAGGAGTGTAGGATTATATAATTTCCATTTTATATCAAAATACTTTCAAATTATATTTGCTCATTAATCTGTATTTAGCTTATTTTGCCATCAATTCCAAAACAATTTATTAAAATACATTTCTTAGTTAAATATTTTTCTACTCTGTCTGCTGGGAATATATTTAGCTCAATGGCACCATGCATGCCTCACAAGCACAAACTCCTGAGTATGATCACTGTTACCTGCCAAAATACAATACACAAAAAATATTATTCTACTGTATGAATATTACCTACTGTTACACACCATAAATTTTTGTGTACATTTAGGATTTTCTTAACATTTGCTCTTATAAATATTCTTTATTAAATAATATGCATGGCAAAAACTGTATCACTTTGAGAAATTAGATTATTACATAGAGTGTAAAATAAATGGGCATCAGTCTTTAATGATATAAATAAATATACATCTTAATATTTCATGGTTAGCAGAACCCTGAAAAAAATAGTGCCTATTATCTTCTTAATATGTCAGTGTTGTATATATAAATTTTCTTAGTTTCTTTTTGTTCATATTGTATCATAGTATCTACTGAATTACTTCTTATGTGAAGGGATTTTTATTTTTCATTGAGGTTTTCATTCATGTTATCACATCTCCAACAAATAAAATGGTGTATAGTTTTATTTTCCAATCTTTTAGAAGACTAATCTACCTATTTCTCAATTTATAACTAATATTGGCTTTTATCTATAGAAAAATATGAGTATATTATGGGGGATTAATTTTTGTCATTGTTAATGTCATCCTCTCTATATTAAATGTAATGCTGAATTTTATACATTTCACACATCAAACATTTTCATCATTTCTATTATTGACTTTTTGTAAACTGTTGAATTTTTCTAAACATCAGTTTGGCATATATGTACTTTAATGGGTTAATGGGACACTTATATTCCTTGTATATAGACTCATATTTCTACAGTAATTATTTGAAATTTGTTCTAATTCCCATCATTTTATTGTTAAAAGAGAAACATACACTTTCTTCCATAAACTATTTCCATATTTTATCTCATAGAAGGCATCATCTTTTGAATATAATTCATTGCATCCTTTATATTAAACTTGTTTTTTTTTTTACAATTA